>JAXQQM020067701.1:0-73324 GCA_034641835.2 Pinus albicaulis
GGGATATTAAAGGAACTCATAGACTCCTATACTAACATAGAACTCATATTTCTGCGTACTGATTTGATGAAACTATGCAATATGTTCATACCTTTTCGTGATGCAAAGGTTTTCATATTCTCAAAAATCAAAAAATCAAAAAAAATTTTTAAAAAATGTAAAGAGGGTATAATTTCTAAAAGAAAAATCAAAGGGCAAAAAAAAATAAAAATGGTCAAAAAAGTGAAAGAAAATAAACCCCAAAAAAATAAAGGCCAAGGGAAAGTGTGCAAGTCTAAATGCCACTAATTTTGCTTTGATGTAATAAACAAAATTGCAAAATTCTGTATTTTTTATGCTACAATTCATGAATAGTCAAACAAATTTAAGCTTGGCTAGTTCATCTTAATTTCATGTTTTAGAGATATAATAAAGCAAATCAACAAACCCACAAACTTGCGCATAAGTAGATAGGTAGAGTAAATAAAAGGAGCTCAACAATTTAATCTGAGCCCTTGGATGTAATAAGGTTAGAATTAGATAGATTTCCATATGTAAAAGAAAAAGTGTGATAAGGGTTTTCCATTTTAAGGGCACCCTAATAAAGAAGAAAAAATGGTAGGGTAAAGTAGGTAGGGTAGGTAGATGATGTTGCTAAATTACATGTGATGAATGATGGCTTTAGATGGTTAAATTTTTAACTTTCATCACAAGTGCAAAGGCAGATAATACTCTGGAAGAATTGCAAGCAAGGCAAAGTCAAAATTATTAACTTCCCCTTTCATTTTTTCCCTAAAATATTTCACTAATTTCCCTAAGTGCTAAGGTATTTAAAGATTAGAGGGGCTCAAGGCATTTCTTTGACTTTTGGAGGGACCAGACCCTTGGCCCAATAATTGGAAAGACCTAAGTATTTGAAATCATCCATCATAACACTCATTCACCTCTCAAAAATCTTTTCCTAAGTAAAATCCCATTTTACTTAGGAAAATCATGCAATATTTCATAAAAAACCCTCAAAATCACTTTTTATTCTAAGTCTAAGTGATGAAGTTATTATAATGCAATTTGCTTAAAACTTCACTTTCTTAGTTATATTGATGTATTTTGAGTTTACATTGTCCCCTTATCATATTAACTCTAATTTATATATTAACTCCCTATAAAAATCACCTTCTCCTATTATAAATAACTCCTTTTATATAATATCCCTAAAAACCCATGTATTACAGCTTTAGCCAAAGTATTTAATCCTCACTTGTTCAAATAAAAAATCCACTTTATACCCCTTTGGCTAAAAAATATCTTTATTTTATTCCCGCCCCCTATAGTAACTAAATCGCTTTGATTTAATTACAATATAATAAAGAATATATGAGAAAACTTTTAAACATATTTATATGTGTTTAAAACAAAAAAATAACCCGAAGTTTAGTTTAAACTAAAACTTCGAAGAAATAATCCTTCCTTCGCGTAATTTTATCCAAGATTAAACCCTTAAACTGTTAATTTTGGTTAAACCCCAGTTTAAAACCGTTCCCGATCACTTTTCCGCCATATAAAGGAATTAATTAATCCTCATGATTAATTAACAGCCTAACCCTGCCAATCAAATTCCCCCTGATGAGATTAATTAACATTTAATTACGTCGGGCCCGTGCTATTAAAACCCCATCATCTCCCTGTTCCGTCAACCGTTCGATCAACCCGTCCAAGATCTACGACTATTATCCATATCGCTAGCCATCCGCGTACGAACGATAACGCGCGATGGACTGACAGTTTTCCAAACAGTACCATGCCACGCCTCGATCATTGTATGGAATCGCTGCCCCTTCGCCCAAAACCACCCTTCACCAAAAGCGGTGCGATGGAAACCGCTTACCTCCTGTCCTCTGTGACACATCCTCCGTACCTGTTGACATCATCAGTCAAAACCCGCCACCCTTTTTAATTTGTAAATAAAACAAATACGCCTGCGTCATTTTCATTATTTCATACGCCAACCAGTCTCCCATGCAACGAAATTTCAAAAAATCAACCATTGAAGATTGCCAATCGTTAGTTTGCTGAAGAAAATTGAAGCCGAATACTCCAGAATTCATTCGCCATAGCCAGTACCTATTTAACCACTATTAATTTCCCATAAACAGGTATTTATTGCAATTTCCCACTGAATTCTGTTAGAAATTCCTGGTCCTGGTTTTAAATTCGTACTAAGGTCTGAAAAGAAATCCAATTTGGTCTTTTTAAACTCCCAGAACTGCAATTATAGTCCCAAAACTGGTAATTGTGCCCCTTTTCACAAAAACCCTAAATTTCCATTTCTGAATCCACAAGAACCAGAAATGGAAGTTCCTGTAGCTCTAAATTTCGTGCCCCTCAATGCCCCTCATAAGGACTTGGATTATTTAACTTTAGCTGATATGGATTTTCAAATTAAAGAATTGCTTCTCAGTGAGAACCCTCTTCGAATTTTTTGTCGCTGCAGAAACAATTATTTGAATGGTTCTAACATCTTTGGACTTTGGGAATCTAATCTTCCCATGTACCTTCTTCCCTCAGTCCATATTTTTCCTGAGTTAATCCATTACTGCCATGCAAACTATGATCCTAACCAAAGAGCAGTCTTATCCCCAAGTCAAAATGTCCTTTTCCCAATAACTGCTCAGTCCATAAATGAAATGCTACAATTCCAACCTGGTCAAGCCCTCACCCCCCTGTCCATGGCTGAATTACTTGAGAAATCTACCAATCTATCCCATGAAGAGTTAAACCGCATGTGCCAAACCTTCATGTTACCTGAGCACCAGCCCAAAAGTCCTCCTCCTTATGGGTATAATTTTTTCACTGAAGAAGGTAGACTTATTCTGAACATGATATCTTTCATAATGGGTTTTAATACTAGTGAGTATGTTGACCAATTAACCCTAGTATTGTTATCTATTTTTACCCCTGGACAACCTCCTGCTGTCAAGTACGATTTTGCATCTTATATTGCTGACAAAATCCATGATCAATTCATGATATTTGGAAATAAGAGAGTGTTCAAGTATTCTTCTGTCATATATCACCTCATGATTTACTTTCAATCAGAGAGTTTCGATTTTTATGTTAAGAAACTTGATGCCAAAGGGAATCCTAGGTCAGTCATCTTTTGGTCTGCCATTACTCACAATTCCCTTGATTCTCCTTATTCCTATAATGAGTTTGTTGACCTTTTTGTTCATCCTGCAACCACTTTGTTGGCAGGAGTCTCTCCTCCTAGGGTAAATAATGAAATCAAGAAAATCCTTCAGCTCTCAAAGCAGTACAAGATAGGTGACTGATACCTATATCAGAACCACACAGAGATCAGAATATATGGATGTGAGTTATGCCCATTTAAGTTGCCCAAATATGTCCCAATGAGACTCTTTGCATTAGAGTATTTTAGGCAGATGAATAATTCAGATATATTTCATTTCTGCAATGCAAAGAAAAAGGCTCAACTCAGGATCAAGAGCCAATTAGGTCCCTTTATTTGTAACTCTAGGGAAGCTGTAAAAGAAGCCGAAAGAATTTTAGAAGACTATCTCAGACTACAAAAGAGTTTCTACTGGGTGCCTTATGATCCAAACAACTTTATCTGTGATAGAAGAATGAAAAATAAACTATCACCATACATCCATCAAAGAATCCCAGAAATAGAACAATATGCCAATATGGATGAATGGGTGGAAGGGACATTGGTTGAAAAAGATAGTGAGCAGGTCAATGTTGAAAATGTGATGAAAGATAGTGAAAAGATACTTGACCTAGACTCTTTTGGACAGATGCAGATACCAGGTATTGGTCCTTCTTCTGCCAGGACTTCACAACGAAATTTGCAGGATATTAGTACATTGGCAGTAGAATCTAAAGGAAAAGAAAATGAGCCTGATATACAAGTAATTGAAAAATTCACAATGACAGAGCAACCAGAGACTTCTAAAGAACAGGTTCAAGTACAAATTCCTCCTACTCAGGTTAATGAGCCAGAAATTTCAATTTTACAAACTCCTCTAAATGTAGAAAAGGGAAAAAAGAGAGAGGCTGAAGCAGCTACTCCTATTGGTGGCTCCTCTAAACAACAAGGTGTTAAAAGGCATAAATTAACTCCTCTTCCAGAAGTTGAATCAGTTCAGGAAATCCCTGATAGCCAGGAAAGAGAATACAGTCAGTAAACAGGTACAGGTAGTAGGACATCTACTAATTTTCAAAGAAAGGAACTACATAGGCAACAAAGTGCAGAGATATATTCTTTCAAACCTCTAGTAAAAGATGCATGGGACATTAAAATAACATTCATCAATATAAAGGCTAGGAACGATCCACTTAGACTTCAAGTGTACAACCAATATTTGAAGATGGCTCCAAAAAATCAAGAAAGATTGATGTCAGCCTATGAAATCCAACAGGGTAAGATGTTAATGAGCCACTTCAAGCCCAAGGTGCAGCAGCCTCAGACAGCTGCAGATTACATTAGGACTAATTTTGAAGTCTTAGCAAAGGATATCCATCCTTTAGATCAAATTGAGCTACACAAGCAAACAGGTGAGATGATTTATTCTACTTTGACGGATAAATCAATGATGGCCCATAAGTTGCAGGATTCTTTGGATAACACTAATACACAGTTGCAGCTTGAAAAAGCCTCCTCCCAGGCTAAGGATAATAGAATCAAAACTTTGGAGGAAATAATTATTGGTTTGGGTCATAATCCTAAAGATGTGAAAGGTATTGAAGCTTTGATCAAGAGAAAAGATGATGATATTGCAGCTCTGAGAAAGCAACTGAAATTACCAGCCTCAAGACATCCACAGACTGCAGAAATCATCAAGAAAAATTCTGAGGAAGAACTAATGGATTTTCTCTTAAAATTGAATGAGAAACTTAATGCAACTGAAAAAGAGCTTGAGAATGCATTGAAAGATAAGCAGAAAAATATTCCAATATCTACAGCAGGAGTAGTGACAAGTACAACAACAACAGGTCAGCCAGCAGAATTGTCACAGGGCAACACTGCAAATTTGAACACTAATGAATTAAAAAATTCAATGGAAGAAATGAAACTTCAGGACATAGAGCTCCACAGAACAAAGGAACAATTGGCCACTCTAGAACACAAATATGATCTTTCAAAAATGAGTGTTGCTGATAAAACAAAAGAAGTGAACAAATTAGAAAAAACAGTCAAAGCATTGGAAAAGGATCTCACATTGGAGAAGCCTTTAAGGGAAATAAATGAAATTCTTTGGGACAACATCATCCAATCAATAAAGGATATCTGGCCTTCAATTCAAATAATGCAGGAACAAAATGATTTAGTCAAATTAGCTATAGAAGAAGTCCTAGCAGCAAGGGAAGAATTGGGAAACAGGTCTGATGAAGCCAATGAACTCATTCATTTTCTAAATACTCAGAATAAGCAGCAACTTGAAGATTTTGGCATTCGAGACAAGACAGGAACAATTTTGGAAATAAAGAGAGGTTTTACCAAAAGAACTCTGATGCAAAATTTAGAATGAAGATGCTCAGACATGCAAGAAGAAATCACTGCCTTCAAAACAAGATTTGACATTTTGTTGAATAAAGGATTGCCCAGTCCTTTCATTACAGAGGATAAATTGATGGACCTGGAAAGTTATGTTGGAAAATTGGATAAGTATGCTGACACTCAGGCCAATGCCTCAATTAGTTCATCAACAGCAGCATTACCTACAGGAAAAGATCTTCATGCCAAACTAGAAAATTTGTTTTATCTTGAGCATGAAGTAAAGCATTTGTTCCCTGCTCAATCTAATTTCTTTAGGTATACAGAGACTGATGAAACTCTTAGAAAACTACAAAGGACCAGGGTTCCAGAAGATAAATGGTGGGAAGAGTTGTTAGAACTTTTGTAAAAATTATCCTTACCTAAATTTTTGATCATATACTACAGTTAGTCAGGATAAAAAAAGATAAAAGATGAATAAAGGTCAAAGTGTAGCAGAGCAGTCAAAGAGTATCAGTTAAACGGACCAGCCAACACAGAGTTACTGAAAAGGACAGCAATGAGCCAAAGCATAGGGCCTGCCTCTAGCACATTCTCAAAAGAAGGAAACATCACAACATCAGTTTTCATTCTTTCTTATCTACGAGACCATCTGTCTCTATTTTATTGTAATTTACTTATGAGTCATCCTAGATAATATCTCAAGTTGTTATGAGATATTTTTTTGTAACTTTTTGTATAAATACTCCCTTAATCGGAGTTTTGAGTGTGGATTTTTTAGACTCTGCTGTAACATTGACTATTTGGAAAAAAGTGCTATTGGAGAAATTTTTTGTGGCTAAGATGGATGATGAATTGAAGCGAAAGACTTTTTACAAGATTAATGTGTCAGACTACGGATCAATAAGTCATATTTCCCTTGTGTTTTAAAGTCTTTATATCTGTTTATTATATCATTGTGTTTCATTTCTGAATGACTAATGAAAAGGAATAAATCAGAAGGTACTTAAGTGTAATATGATTTCAATCATTGTTATTCTAAATGTTTTCTTCTAAACTGGTTTTAAACAGTGAATTCTTAATTGCTCATGTTTTTCTAGTTTAAACATTTTGGTTATTTAATAAAGAATTCTTAATTGCTCTTTGTTAATAATCACTCAATTTTCCCTCTTATGAATGTGTTGAAAGATTCTTAATTGCCTTTCATCCATTTTAAATCCATTCCATTCACTTTAGAACTAAAATTGTTCTCTGATTGATTATCTTGCCCTGTAAAACCATCTTTTGTCTAAAAACTTAATCCAGTGAAGCCATATTTTTGACTCCATATTCCAATGGCCTGAACTACTCAATCTTGCCCTTAGTTATCGAATTCCACCACCTAAATTCAAACAAAACCCTTGCACTTTATAACTAGCCTAATATCTTCTCAAACAAAGCTAAATTATACAGAGAGAGCCCTCTCTGGGTACAGATTGGCTAGATTCTGTACCTAAAAGATTGGTTTTTGGTTACCTCGGACCCCTTTCCTCTTCCAACAACTTCAAGGAAAATCTGAGTGATAACATAGTGGCAACTCCGCTGGGGAACTGAATATTTTTATTGTTATTATTGTTTATTTTATAAACTACAAATGGAGCCTGAAAGTTAGCCAGGTAGCCTTTGAACTGATTTTTCTCTGCAATTGCATAGTAAATAAATGCTGCTTCAGTCTATCTCCAGTCTAGTTTATGAACTGAACTTTGGTTTCAAACATTTGATCAGTTCCTCTAGTTAAATAAATCTTTAAGAGAATTTAAATCCAATATCTGAAACTTCTTAAAGAGATTATTGAAATTGTATTATCCATTTCATTTAAAATCAAAAAACCAAAACATTACTTAAGAAAGTTGGCTTCAGAAAGGACTCGTTATACCAGGGCTAATCCTGATCCAAATCCTCTGCCTGTATTCGAAAATCCGAATCTAATTCCCAGAATTCTTAGAAGACAAGATATTCAAGAAAGATCTGGAAGTTCTCGACCTATCTATAGATCTATATCTTGTCTAATGAAGTGGATTTATCTTGAGGACGAACCTTTTGATGAGCAGTTTGAAACATCTTTATTTGTAAATTTTTCTGAATCTAAGTTTTCCAATTTGGTTCCAGACCCATTATTTCTTGAAGATTTACAATTTGAATTTGTTACATCACATCTTGACAAACATTTACGAGATTCTATACAATCTGAGATTACCTCTGAAGGAACATCAAATATTTCTATCATTACTTCAGCTTCTCCAAGTACATCAACTTTTCCTCAAACCTCTCAACCTCAAACTACCCCCCCCACACTCCTCCACTCACCCCTCATAGACCAACCTCACATGTTCTCCCACTACCTCTTCCAATGGCAAATAGATATGCTCCCTTAAGGTTACCAGCTAACCCAGGGGCTATGCCTCTAGATTACCAATCTAAAATCACTCCCTTTGATGGTTCTGGTACTTATACTGCTCAACAACATACAAAAAGGATGACGGATTATTTTGAATTTTATGAAATAGATGCTGATGATGTTAGGATGAGAATTTTCGTCCAAAGTCTTACTGGAGAAGTTAGAACCTAGTTCAGAGCCCTTCCTGTAAACAGTATTACTGACTTACCAGCCCTTTATAGAACATTTTTAAACAGATGGGAAAAGAAGAAAGACCCTCTTCAAATCCTATCAGACTTTGGAAAACTAAAAAGAGGACCAAATGAGCCTGTGCAAGATTATGTCACCAAATTTAATGAAGCTTACAATGTTGTTCCCCAAAATCTTAGACCTCCTCCAAATTTAGTACTAATCAAATTCCCTGATGGATTTGATTATGATATAGCATATCAACTTAGGGAAAGAGCTCCTCAAACTCTAGAAGAAATGCAAAGCATAGTTGTTAGTGTTGAAGCTAACCTGATAGAAAAATGAGCTAGAGCTGGAGCTGAAAGGAGAATGCCCGTAAACGAAGAACCCTCAGCTTTTGAAAATACATTAGATGCTATAATCAAAGGAATGGAAAGAATAGGAGACAGGATTGAAACTATTGAAAAGAATAAAGCTCCTTGGGATGGTCAACCTGGTAATCCTGTGAGAAATCCGAACTTCGGAAGAAACCAAAATCAAAATACTGGAAAAACTGGTCCTGACCAAAATGTTACGCCCCCATTCCAGGAAAATTATGTCGAAGGCTCAACTTCTGAGGAACCTACTGATGATGTTCAAATAAACAACTTTACTGAAGATGAAAATCAACTAGAAATTTTCTTGACCCAAGATGATCAAGAAGCTCACATTATTAAACAGTTTCAAACCCAGTCAGGAGAATCATTTGATTTCAAGGAAGGATATGACACAGCCATCTACGAAGTTCATAAGAAATACAATTTGAGGAGCGGAAGAGTTGATGTTCTGGAAGCAAGTAAACAGAAAACCACAAATCAACCCCTCAAAGGTAAGACCAGTTCTACCCCTGTAAATATTCTCACTAGATCAGATCCTAATCCTGCCCATCCAATAATTGAAGATGTATCTGATACTCAACCAAATAACAGACAACTTTCCGATACTCTTCCTCCCAAAGGAAATGTAGAGGAACCTCTAGAAGTTGATTCAAAAACAACTTCAGCACCCAACCACACTCTTGAAAAAGAGAAAAACACTGAAAACACAGAAGAAAAAGACAACCCAACTGTTCGAAATACAAAGACTCAAACTGAGAAACCTTTTAATCTGGAAGCTGAAGTAGGAAAATTGAAAATAGTTGTTCCATTGTCTGAATTAGCTAAACATAATGTCTACAGAAGCCAAATCTATAGATCACTTAATATTCCTGGAAATGATGATACAGTTAATGTTTTTGATGACCAACCTAGATTACTCTTTGGCCCTAAAGTAAATGGAAAACCAGAAAGTGGAGGAACTCCTCCATTTTATATAAGTTTGAATATACATGACAGAATACTTCATAATGCCATGCTTGACTCTGGAGCGTCTCATAATCTAATGCCCAAGGCTGTAATGGAAAGATTAAATTTAGACATCACCAGACCATATAAAGATCTCTTTTCTTTCGATTCAAGTCAGGTAAGATGTTTAGGATTAATCAAAGATTTGTGTGTTACATTGGTTCAATACCCTGCTAAATCAATATTAATGGATATAGTAGTAGCAGATATTCCTCCAAAATATGGTATGCTATTGTCTAGATCTTGGGGTGCAAAACTCGGAGGATCTCTTCAATTAGATATGTCATATGCTACTATTTCAGTATTCGGCCAACCTAAGAGACTATATAGAGAAACCTTGATGAAATATGTTGTCAGTAGTCAGGAGAAACCTGAAAATTTCCTTATCTACTCAGTACACTCTGATATGGACTCATTTATTATCTATAATGCTGAAACTGATCTTCCTATTGAACTAGAAGCACTAGCATCTGAACCAAAAGAAATTTTAAGTCATAAATCTAGTGTTCAAATCCAAGAAATTTCTGAAGAAAAAGAAACATCAGAAACCCAAGAAAAGCAAGAAGAAAATAAAAAACCAGATCTCCTTGTTAAAAAAGTTACTAAAACACCTGATGAAGATTATGAACATGAAATTCTTTGGCATTTAGAATTTGATGGTTCAGTTAATAAGTTAGGAGTAGGAGCTGGAATTTGGATACACAACATTGAAAACGATCATGCTGAAGGCCATGCTTACAGATTAAACTTTAAATGCACTAATAATATGGCAGAGTATGAAGCTCTTTTGTTAGGGCTTAAACTTTTCAAAAATTTAGAAGCAATTAGAGTATCTGTCATAGGCGATTCTGTTTTAATTATTCAACAGATCAATGGTGAATGTTCGACAAAAGATCCCAGGCTAAGAGAATATAGAGGAACAGTTGTGGAAATTCTCAATACTTTTCTACAGGCTCAGCTTGCAAAAATTCCAAGAAAACAAAACTTGCATGCTCATAGCCTTGCAATGTTTGCTAGCACTTGTAAATTACCATTTGAACCTAATCATCAGTTCACAGCTGAGATTAGACATAGACCTGCTATACCAAACAATCTTATGAATTGGAAAATGTTTGCAAATGAGAATCAGATTAACAATTTTTTAACTTTAGAGAATGAATTTTCTAACAGTAGCATAGATGAAGATACAATCATTGAATCTGATCAAATAACTGAGCAAGAAACAAACATTTCTGAAGAGAGTGCCATTCAAATGCTCCATCCAACGAAATTCACCAAAAAAGACATGCAGGACCTTAAACAAATGGAGGTTGATGAAATTATAGAAGATGAATCCGAGATCATTAATCCGAAAGATAATCATTTACCCAAAGGATTGACTCCTCTAGAAGATCTTTTTGACTCTAATGACATTCCACTGAAACCTAAAATGGAACCATTGAAAGCTGATATCAAAGAATACAATCTGGGGACTGAAGAAAAACCTAAAATAATAAAGCTATCAAAATCTTTGCCTCCTGATCAGAAACAAAAATATGTTGAGTTATTAACAGAGTTGCAAGATGTCTTTGCCTGGAGTTATGAGGACCTGAAATCATACGATACATATATAATTCAACATACAATACCTTTAAAATCAGACCAAAAACCATTTAAGAAAAAATTGAGAAGAATCAACCCTGTATTGTTACCATCAATTGAAAAAGAAATTAAACGAATGTACGAAGCAGGGATAATTGCTCCAATTAGATTTTCAGAATGGGTGTCCAACTTGGTCCCTACTAGGAAGAAAACTGGAGAAATTAGACTGTGTTTTGATTTAAGAAATCTAAATAAGGTTTCTTTGAAGGATAATTATCTTTTGCCCAAAATGGATCACATTTTGCAAAGGGTAGTAGGTGCTTCAAGGATTTCTCTTTTAGATGGGTTTTCAAGATATAACCAGATTCTGGTTCATCCTGATGACCAGGATAAAACGGCTTTTACAACACCATGGGGTACTTTCAAATATGTTAAAATGCCTTTTGGACTCAAAAATGTAGGAGCAACCTTCCAAAGAGAAATGGAAATTGCATTTGTGAAAGAAATCCATGACTTTCTTGTTATATATCTGGATGATTTAACTGTTTTCTCTAAATCAAATCAACAACATTTAGACCATCTCAGACAAGTATTCATAAAATGCAGAAAGTATGGTATTTCCTTGAATCCCAAAAAGTCATTGTTTGGTCTCGAAGAAGGCAAAATCCTGGGCCATATCATCTCAAAAGATGGCATTAGAATTGATCCTGAAAGAATAATAGCTATCTTGCAGATACCTTATCCAAGAAATGTTAAAGAACTTCAAGCTTTCATAGGAAAAATCAATTTTTTGAGAAGATTCATTTCTAGTTTAGCTGAATTAATTAGATTGCTTACTAACATGTTAAGAAAGGATTCAAGTATTAAATGGACAGTAGAAGCCAAGCAATCATTTGAAGATATTAAAATGGCTTTGACTAGAACACCAGTTCTTACCAGTCCACAATTTGATAGAGACTTTATTATTTTTTCATTTGCATCAGAACATACTGTAGCAGTTGTTTTATTACAAAAGGATGATCAAGGATGTGAAAAACCTATAGCCTTTTTTAGTAAAGCACTAAGAGACGCATCATTAAAATACAATATCATGGAAAAACAAGCTTTTGCACTTGTAAAAGCTATTAAAGATTTTAGAATCTATATATTGTATTCTCATGTGATAGCTTATGTACCAAATGTTGTTGTCAAAGACATCTTAACTCAAGATGGAATTGAGGGCAAAAGAGGTAAATGGATTGCTACCATATTAGAATATGATATTGAGATAAAACCTACAAAATTGATAAAAGGACAAGGATTGGCTCAACTCATGACAGAAACAAATTTCCAAGCCCTGGATATTAATGAACTGGATGACAATCAGGAGATGGCGACTCCACAAATTATCCACGCCTTTTTAGACTCACCTTGGTATGCTGATATCATTTATGTTTTGTTAAACCTGCAAGTTCCTCCAGGGTTATCTAGAACAAAGCGAAGGTTTTTAAAAATGACATCCTTAAAGTATTGTATTTTAGATAATGCTCTTTTTTGGAAGAATCATGATGGTATTCTATTAAATTGTTTATTAAAAGATGAAGCTGACAAGACTCTCAATGAATTCCATGTAGGAGACTGTGGTGGAAATCTTTACTGGAATTCAACTGCAGACAAGATCTTAAGGGCTAGATTTTATTTTCCAACCTTGTTTTCCGATGTAAATAAATTTGTAACTGCTTGCCATAAATGTCAAATCTTTGAAGGCAAGAGAAAATTATTACCTTTACCCTTGAAACCAATCTCAACCGAAAAACCCTTCCAACAATGGGGCCTGGATTTCATTAGAGAAATCCATCCTCCTTATTCTAGCCAACACAGATGGATCCTCACTGCCATAGATTATTTTACTAAATGGATTGAAGCAATCCCATCCAGACAAGCCAATGATTCTGTAATCATAGGATTTTTAGAAACCAATATACTATCAAGATTTGGCTGTCCTGAGAAAATTATAACAGATAATGCTGCTGCTTTTAAATAAAAAAAATATGATAAGTTTCTGTAATAAGTATCATATTACTTTAAGCCATTCAACAGCCTATTACCCTCGGGGTAATGGACTGGTTGAGTCTTCCAATAAAAGTCTCATTAATATCATTAAGAAATTGTTGGAAGAAAACAAGAAAAATTGGCATAAGAAACTTATTAATGCACTGTGGGCAGACAGACTTACCACTAAAAAATCAATTGGGACCAGTCCTTATGAATTAGTTTATGGTATTGAGGCAGTTTTTCCATCATCCTTAGGGGTTCCTGTAATGAAGTTACTTCAAGAGGCTCAAGTTGAACCAAATGATATTCAGAGAAGAATAAATCAAACAATCAATTTACAGCAAACCAGAGAAGAAGTCTATCTAAGATCCCAAGTATTGCAGGAAAAGCTAAAGAAATTTTTTGACAGAAGGATTAAGGCAGAGGATTTCCAATTGGGAGATAAAGTTTTGAGATGGGATTCCAGAAGAGAGGATAAGGGAAAACATGGGAAGTTTGACTTCTTATGGAAAGGACCTTACATCATTCATGCTTTACAGGGAAATAATACATATTTCTTGAAGAATTTGGATGGTTCAGAGACAGAGGAAGGACCAGTAAATGGTCGAATGTTAAAGCATTACTTTGATCCTGTGTATTAGCATAGTCTTATTTTTGACATGTACATAATAAATCCTTTGTAATGTATCAGTTTTGATTGGATGGTAACCTGCTGGAGTTGAAGCCCGAAGAGAAGGCCCTAAGATTCAGAAGTTTCACTATCATACATACAATAATGCAACAAGAAGAAGAAGATTACATGGTTCAGTTAAAGGCATTTTGAGGCATCTGACCTGTTGTTCTTGACTTTTCACTACGAAAAGCCATCCCCAAGTGGAGCCAGTGTTAGACTCCTATACCAATAGGTGTCATATTTCATGATTGACTTGATGAACTATGCAATATGTTCATACCTTTTTCTTACTGCAAAGGTTTCCATATTCTCAAAAAGTCAAAAAATCAAAAAATCAAAAAATTTAAAAAAATGTAAAGAGAGTATACCCTAAAAGAAAAATCAAAGGGTGAAAAAATAGAAAAGGCCAAAAAGTGAAAGAAAATGAACCCCACCAAAAGAAAGGCCAAGGAAAGTGTGAAAATCTAAATGCCACTACTTTTTACTCTGATGTAATAAAAAAATTGTGTGCAACTTGTATTCTATGTCACAATTTATGAACAGTCAAACAGTTTAAGCTTGGCTAGTTCATCTTTCAATTTCATGTTTTAGAGATAGAGAATAAAATCTGACCAAACTGTTTAATCTTGGTAGATAAGTAGATAGGTAGAGTGAATAGAAGGAGCTCAACAATTTAATCTGAGCCCTTGGATGTAATAAGGTTATAATTTGATAGATTTCCATATGTAAAATAAAAAGTGTGATAAGGGTTTGCCAGTTTAAGTGCACCCTAATAAAGAAGAAAAATGGTAGGGTAAAGTAGGTAAACCCGCCAATCAGATTCCCCCCGATGAGATTAATTAACGTTTAATTGTGTCGGGCCCTCCATATTAAATCCCCGTCACTTCCACGTCCCCATCGTCGTTCGATCAACCCATCTGAGATCAACGGTTATTAATGATATCGCTAGCCATCGCGTCCGAACGATAACGCGTGATGGCCCGGTCGTTTTCAAACAGTGCCATGACATGCGTCAATCATTCTATGGAATCGCTCGCCCTCCGCCCAAAACCACTTTTCCCAAAAAGCGGTGCAATGGAAACCACTTACCGCTTGCCTCCCGTGACTCATCCTCCGTACCTGCTGACGTCATCCATTAAATAAATAAATAAAACCCCGTCACCCTTTGGACTTTGTGAATAAAACAATTTTGCCCCCGTCATTCTAATTGATACGTGAACAATAAAGCCCATGTAAATCTTCAAAAATAAGCTGTCGAAGAACATTAAGCGTATTTCTTGAAGATTATTGCATACGATAATCGATTTAAAATTAGCCATAGCTTGTACCTGTTTAATCACTGTTCATCTCCCAAAAAATAGGTATTTACCCCAATTCCCGTTAAAACTCTGTGAAATCCTAGCTTTTGTTTTAAATTCCGCACAAAAGACAGAAACATAGACCAATTTGGTCTTGTTCAATCCCCATAATTGTAAATTGCATCGCCAAAGCCTATAATTGTACTCTGCCTAATAAAATCTCCCGAATTTCCATTTTTGAATCCACAAGAACCAGAAAATGGAAGTTCCTTTAGCTCTGAATGTCGTGCCCATCAATGCCCCTCATAGGGACTTAGATTATTTGCCTTTAGCTGATATGGATTTTCAAATTAAAGACCTGCTTCTCAGTGAGAATCCTCTTCGAATTTTTTGTCACTGCAGAGACAATTATTTGAATGGTTCTGACATCTATGGACTTTGGGAATCCAATCTTCCCATGTACCTTCTCCCCTCAGTCCACATTTTTCCTGAGTTAATCCATTACTGCCATGCAAACTATGATCTCGACCAATGAGCAGTTTTATCTCCAAGTCAAAATGTCCTTTTCCTAATAACTTCTCAGTCCATAAATGAAATGCTACAATTCCAACCTGGGCAAGCCCTCACTACCCTGTCCATGGTTGAATTACTTGAGAAATCTACTAATTTATCCCATGAAGAGTTAAACCGCCTGTGCCAAACCTTCATGTTACCAGAGCATCAGCCTAAAAGCCCTCCCTCTTATGGTTATATTTTTTTTACTGATGTGGGCAGACTTATTTTAAACATGATATCTTCCATAATGGGCTTCAATACTAGTGAGTATGTTGATCAGTTAACCCTAGTATTGTTATCTATTTTTACCCCTGGATAGCCTCCTGCTGTCAAGTATGACTTTGCATCCTACATTGCAGACAAAATCCATGATCAGTTCATGAGATTTGGGAATGAGAGAGTATTCAAGTATTATTCTGTCATATATCACCTCATGATTTACTTTCAATCAGCGAGTTTCCATTTTTATGTTAAGAAACTTGATGCCAAAGGGAATCCTAGGTCAGTCATCTTTTGGTCTGCCATTACTCACAATTCCCCTGATTTTCCTTATTCCTATAATGAGTTTTTTGACCTTTTTGTTCATCCTGCAACTACCTTGTTGACAGGAGTCTCTCCTCCTAGGATTAACAATGAAATCAAGAAAATCCTTCAGCTCTCAAAGCCGTACAAGATAGGTGACTAGTACCTATATCAAAACCACACAGAGATCAGAATATATGGATGTGAATTATGCCAATTCAAATTGCCAAAATATGTCCCAATGAGACTCTTTGCATTAGAGTATTTTAGGCAGATGAATAATTCAGATATAGTTCATTTCTGCAATGCAAAGAAAAAGGCTCAACTCAGGATCAAGAGCCAATTAGGTCCCTTCATTTGTAACTCTAGGGCAGCTGGAAAGGAAGCCGAAAGAATTTTAGAAGACTATCTCAGACTACAAAAGAGTTTCTACTGGGTGCCTTATGATCCAAACAACTTTATCTGTGATAGAAGAATGAAAAATAAACTATCACCATACATCCATCAAAGAATCTCAGAAATAGAACAATATGCTAATATGGATGAATGGTTGGAAGGGACATTGGTTGAAAAAGATAGTGAGAAGGTCAATGTTGAAAATGTGATGAAAGATCTTGAAAAGATACTTGACCTAGACTCTTTTGGACAGGTGCAGATAACAAGTATTGGTCCTTCTTCTTCCGGGACTTCACAACGAAATTTGCAGGAGATTAGTACAGTGGCAGTAGAATCTAAAGGAAAATAAAAGGAGCCTGATATACAAGTAATTGAAAAATTCACAATGACAGAGCAACCAAAGACTTCTAAAGAACAGGCTCAAGTACAGATTCCTCTTACTCAGGTCAATGAGCCTGAAATTTCAATTTTAAAAACTCCTCTAAATGTAGAATAGGGAAAAAAGAGAGAGGCTGAAGCAGCTACTCCTATTGATGGCTCCTCTAAACAGCAAGGTGTTAAAAGGCAGAAATTAACTCCTCTTCTAGAAGTTGAATCAATTCAGGAAATCCCTGATAGCCAGGGAAGAGAAGACAGTCAGCAAACAGGTATAGGTAGTGGGACATCTACTAATTTTCAAAGAAAGGAACCACAGAGGCAACAAAGTGCAGAGATATCTTCTTTCAAACCTCCAGTAAAAGATGCATGGGACATCAAAAGAACATTCATTAATATAAAGGCCAGGAATGATCCACTTAGACTTCAAGTGTACAACCAATATTTGAAGATGGCTCCGAAAAATCAAGAAATATTGATGTCATCCTATGACATCCAACAGGGTAAGATGTTAATGAGCCACTTCAAGCCCAAGGTGCAGCAGCCTCAGAAAGCTGCAGATTACATTAGAACTAATTTTGAAGTCTTAGCAAAGGATATCCATCCTTTAGATCAAATTGAGCTACACAAGCAAATAGGTGAGATGATTTATTCTACTCTGACGGATAAATCAATGATGGCCCATAAGTTGCAGGATTCTTTGGATAACACTAATACACAGTTGCAGCTTGAAAAAGCCTCCTCCCAGGCTAAGGATAATAGAATCAAAACTTTGGAGGAAATAATCATTGGTTTGGGTCATAATCCTAAAGATGTGAAAGGTATTGAAGCTTTGATCAAGAGAAAAGATGATGATATTGCAGCTCTGAGAAAACAACTGAAATTACCAGCCTCAAGACATCCACAGACTGCAGAAATCATCAAGAAAAATTCTGAGGAATAACTAATGGATTTTCTCTTAAAATTGAATGAGCAACTTAATGCAACTGAAAAAGAGCTTGAGAATGCATTGAAAGACAAACAGACAAATATTCCAGTATCTACAGCAGGAGTAGTGACAGGTACAGCAACAACAGGTCATCCAGCAGAATTGTCACAAGGAAACACTGTAAATTTGAACACTAATGAAATAACAAAGTCAATGGAAGAGATGAAACTTCAGGTCATAGAGCTCCATAGAACAAAGGAACAATTGGCCACTCTAGAACATAAATATGATCTTTCAAAAATGAGTGTTGCTGATAAAACAAGAGAAGTGAACAAATTAGAAAAAATAGTCAAAGCATTGGAAAAGGATCTCACATTGGAGAAGCCTTTAAGGGAAATAAATGAAATTATTTGGGACAACATCGTCCAATCATTAAAGGATGTCTGGCCCTCAATTCAAATAATGCAGGAACAAAATGATTTAGTCAAATTGACTATAGAATAAGTCCTAGCAACAAGGGAAGAATTGGGAAACAAGCTTGATGAAGCCAATGAACTCATTCATTTTCTAAATAATCAGAATAAGCAGCAACTTGAAGAATCTGGCATTAAAGACAGGATAGGCACAATTTTGGAAATAAAGAGACTTTTTACCAAAAGAACTCCGATGCAGAATTTAGAACGAAGATGCTCACACATGCAAGAAGATATCACTACCTTCAGAACAAGATTTGACATTTTATTGAATAAAGGATTGCCCAGTACTTTCATTTCAAAAGATAAATTGATGGACCTAGAAATTTATGTTAAAAAATTGGACAAGTATGCTGACACTCATGCCAATGCCTCAACTAGTTCATCAACAGCAGCATTTCCTATAGGAAAAGATCTTCATGCCAAACTAGAAAATTTGTTTTATATTGAACATGAAGTAAAGCATTTGTTCCCTGCTCAACCTACTTTATTTAGGTATACAGAGACTGATGAAACTCTCAGAAAGCTACAAAGAACCAGGATTCCGGAAGATAAATGGTGGGAAGAGTTGTTAGAACTTTTGTAAAAATTATCCTTACCTAAATTTTTGATCATATACTACAATTAGTTAGGATAAGAAGGATAAAAGATGAATAAAGGTCAAAGTGTATTAGAGCAAGTCAAAGAGTATCATTTAAATGGACCAGCCAGCACAGAGTTACTGAAGAGGATAGTAATGACCAAAGCATAGGGCCTGCCTCCAACACATTCTCAAAAGAAGGAAACAACACAACTCAGTTTTCATTCTTTCTTATCTATGAGACCATATGTCTCTATTTTATTGTAATTTACTTATGAGTCATCCTGGATAATATCTCAAGTTGTTATGAGATATTTTTTATAACTTTTTGTATAAATACTCCCTCAATCAGAGTATTGAGGGTGGATTCTTGAACTTTTCTATAACATTGACTATTTTGGAATAAAGTGCTATTGGAGAAATTTTTTGTGGCTAAGATGGATGGTGAATTGAAGCGAAAGACTTTTTTACAGGATTCGTGTGTCAGACTACGGATCAATAAGTCATCTTTCCCTTGTGTTTTAAAGTCTTTATATATGTTTATTATATGATTATGTTTCATTTCTGGATGACTAATGAAAAGGAATAAATCATAAGGTACTTAAGTGTAATCTGATTTCAATCATTGTTATTTTAAATGATTTCTTCTAAACTGGTTTTAAACAGTGAATTCTTAATTGCTCCTGTTTTTCTAGTTTAAACATTTTTGTTATTTAATAAAGAATTCTTAATTGCTCTTTGTTAATAATCACTCAATTTTCCCTCTTATGAATATGTTGAAATATTCTTAATTGCGTTTCATCCATTTCAAATCCATTCCATTCACTTTAAATCTAAAATTGTTCTCTATTTGATTATCTTGCCCTGTAAAACCATCTTTTGTCTAGAAACTTAATCCAGTGAAGCCATCTTTCGACTTCATAGCCCAATGGCCTGAATTACTCAATCTTTCCCTCAGCTATTGAATTCCACCACCTAAATTCAAACAAAACCCCTGGACTTTATAACTAGCCTAACATTTTCCAAAACAAAGCTAAATTTTACAGAGAGAGCCCTCTCTGGGTATAGATTGGCTAGATTATGTACCTAAAATATTTAGTTTGTGGGTTACCTCCAATTATTTCTAAATTTCTTCTTTTCCAAAATGTCTCGTAGTTACAAATGAAGGGACCTAATTGGCTCTTGATCCCGAGTTGAGCCTTTTTCTTTGCATTGCAAAAATGAATTATATTTGAATTATTCATCTGCCTGAAATATTCTAATGCAAAGAGTCTCATTGGGACATACTTGGGCAGTTTGAATGGGCATAATTCACATCCATATATCCTGATCTCTGTGTAGTTTTGATATAGGTACCAGCCACCTATCTTGTACTGCTTTGAGAGCTGAAGGATTTTCTTGATTTCATTGTTAATTCTAGGAGGAGAGACTCCTGTCAACAAGGTAGTTGCAGGATGAACAAAAAGGTCGACAAACTCATTATAGGAATAAGGAGAATCAAGGGAATTGTGAGTAATGGCAGACCAAAAGATGACTGACCTAGGATTCCCTTTGGCATCAAGTTTCTTAACATAAAAAGGGAAATTTTCTGACTGAAAGTAAATCATGAGATGATATATGACAGAAGAATACTTAAATACTCTCTCATTCTCAAATCTCATGAACTGATCATGGATTTTGTCAACAATATAAGATGCAAAATCGTACTTGACAGCAGGAGGTTGTCCAGGGGTAAAAATGGATAACAATACTAGGGTTAACTGATCAACATACTCACTAGTATTGAAGCCCATTATGGAAGATATCATGTTTAAAATAAGTCTACCCTCATCAGTAAAGAAAGTATACCCATAAGGGGGAGGGCTTTTAGGTGGATGCTCTGGTAACATGAAGGTTTGGCATAGGCGGTTTAACTCTTCATGGGATAAATTAGTAGATTTCTCAAATAATTCAACCATGGAAAGGGGAGTGAGAGCTTGACCAGGTTGGAATTGTAGCATTTCATTTATGGACTGAGCAGTTATTGGGAAAAGGACATTTTGACTTGGGGATAAAACTGCTCGTTGGTTGGGATCATAATTTGCATAGCAATAATGGATTAACTCAGAAAATATGGACTAAGGGGAGATATTTTTTGTAACTTTTTGTATAAATACTCCCTTAATCGGAGTATTAGGGGTGGATATTTTAGACTCTGCTGTAACATTGACTATTTGGAATAAAGTGCTATTGGAGAAATTTTTTGTGGCTAAGCTGGATGATGAATTGAAGAAAAAGACTTTTTACATGATTCATGTTTCAGACTACAGATCAATAAGTCATCTTTCCCTTGTGTTTTAAAGTCTTTATATCTGTTTATTATATCATGGTGTTTAATTTCTGAATGACTAATGAAAAGGAATAAATCAGAAGGTACTTAAGTGTAATCTGATTTCAATCATTGTTATTCTAAATGTTTTCTTCTAAACTGGTTTTAAACAGTGAATTCTTAATTGCTCCTATTTTTCTAGTTTAAACATTTTGGTTATTTAATAAAGAAATCTTAATTGCTCTTTGTTAATAATCACTCAATTTTCCCTCTTATGAATGTGTTAAAAGATTCTTAATTGCCTTTCATCCATTTTAAATCCATTCCATTCACTTTAAATCTAAAATTGTTCTCTGTTTGATTATCTTGCCCTGTAAAACCATCTTTTGTCTAGAAACTTAATCCATTGAAGCAATCTTTTTGACTCCATAACCCAATGGCCTGAACTACTCAATCTTGCCCTCAGCTATCGAATTCCACCACCCAAATTCAAACAAAACCCCTGAACTTTATAACTAGCCTAATATCTTCTAAAAACAAAGCTAAATTATATAGAGAGAGCCCTCTTTGGGTACAGATTGGCTAGATTCTGTACCTAAAAGATTGGTTTGTGGTTACCTCGGACCCCTTTCCTCTTCCCAACAACTTCAAGGAAAATCTGAGTGATAACAAAAGAATCATAGCATAATCTTGGCTCAGACTATGGAATCTCAACCAATATGCTCTCTAGAAGATAATAAGAAGAAAATATGAACAGAAAGAAGACTCCATTACTTGGAGGAAAGAAGGAGGAGAGGCTCTCAAAGCTTCTTCCTAAATCTATACAGAGCATTCAAGGAGATCTCAAGAAAATAAGAAAGGAGATGTGTATAGAATCTCCAAGAGGGTTTGAATCTAAATCAAACTCTATATTTTCATATGATGAGTGTGAGCCTTTAGCCACACACTATGATGCATAGCGCAGTCACATGCCTATATTTGCTATGAGAGGAAGGGAAGAAGAAGGAATGACTAGGAGGGAAACTCTTAGTGATATTTTGCAAGAGCATGAGTCTCAAACTCGGAAGTTTAGAGATCATATCACTTTTCCAGAGTTTTTCAAGATCAAGGTGAAGAGAAGCAAGCAACATGATAGATTTCTTCTATCTACCTTTGATGGTTCACCTACATGTTCAGCTAGAGCTTGGGTGGAAGAACTAGACACCTTTTTGCAACAGCACCAAATTTCTAAAGATGAAGCCATCAGAGTTGCAGCACTGCATCTTGGAGGTAAGGCCTATGCATGGTGGATATTTGAGTCTTTTTCCTTGAAAAATGAAAATACTACTTCTTATGCAAGGTTTATTAAGACATTAGTGGAAAGGTTTGATGCAAAACTTTCTGCAACACATGTGGTGAAGTTAAACAAACAAAAACCTTGCATGTGATGGAGGAAACCATAACCTGTTGACACCTAATCCTATGGATGGTGTGCATATTTAATATTGTATATTAATTAATATTAGGAAATAAGGAAGGCCAAGAGTCATTGGGAGATGAATCCCAATAGCCTCACCTCCATGTATAAATCCATGTGCATTCTTCAGCTAATACACATTCTGATTTTGAGGAGTTACCTCCTAGTTTGACATGGTATCAGAGCCAGCTCCACTATTGGCATTTCTGCCTGTGGTGTAACTCCCTCTCCTTTGCTCAGTCAATTTTTATTAATAGTTTTTTGCTGCTCTTTATTGCTAGACTGAAATTCTGCATTTTTTTTCTATTTTTTCATTCTACAGTCTCTGACTTCTGCAGGTTTAGCTCTTACAATATCTCAGTGTTTTGTAGCCCCTACAATTTCTGCAGCTCCTGCAACTCAGCACCTACACACTGCCATTTCAGTTTTTTTTTAACGCCCTCACTCTCTCCCTACATTCCCTCACCTACCCTCCGCCCTCATTTCTCCATTACCTACTCCGCCCTCCCTTCTGCTCGTCCCTCATATCCCTCTCTTCCCCACATCAATATATCTCACCCATGTCTCCACGCCTCCGCATATCCAAGCCGTTTTAATCGCATAAAATATATACAAATTCGCTCCTCATTTACATCGCATATATTACCACAGGCGGTAATCCTCCAGCTATTCAATTCAAAGTAATCCTCCACGCTATTCCGAGGCAGTATTCCCAACGTTGTCATACACAATCAACACCACTACATTTCTCCGTGGCCTGTCGGCTCAACTGTTATACGCTCCTCACTCACTTCTCTGCGTAGCAGCGCCCTCGACCACCATTTAAAACACTGCATAATTCCGCAGACTTCGTCCCTGCCATTGCTCTGCTACCCTAAATCCGCTGCAACCTACGCCCTCTCCACCTGCGTTTTAACACAATGCTGTCTGCGCCCTTTGTTATATCGATCCATTCATTTTACAACATCGCCTTTATTCATTACCACCGTTTTAATACGCCGCTACTTATACGCATGTTACTCCGCCCTTATATATGTTTAATACGCTGTCATGGTAACATATGCGCTCCTCCTCCCATTGATATATGCGCTCTGTCCTCTGCTCCAATACATAATACGCTGCGTGCTTTATATAATACCACCTTTCTATTTTTTATACAGTGTTGTCCATATATCAATGCGCCATATTCAATACTCCATATTACATCATTCACTCCATATTAGATTCTTTCCGCCATTTATTCCACTGTTATATACAATACCGCATTCCCATTAGCACACTCTGTCCATATTATAATACCATTCCACCACATTATAATACCGCCCTTCCATATCGCCTCCCATACAAAAAAAAAATTTCCCCAAACAAAAAAAATACATATATTTTTTTTTGGTGCAGAATTCAGTGTTTTTTAGCAAAGAGCTTGTGTTTTTTAAATTCAGTCTTTTAGCAAAGAGTGTTTCTGTCCTTTAAATTCAGTATATATGCAGCAAAGAGTTTTTTTAGTATATTTTCCAGCAAAGAGTATTTTTCAGCTAGAGTTTTTGCCCCTTTAATTGAGCATATTTCAAGAGTTGAAAGTTTTTATAGCAGATAGACAGTCCCTTCATCTTCTAAAGAGGCTGCCTACTTGGCACAGAGATAAAATAGACATGCTTCAGGTCCATCCAGAGGAAGAGAAGGCAGAAGACGAAGAAGAAACTTCAGAGAAAAGGGGGGCAGACAATCTAAAGCTCAGCAGCAAACAAATCAAGACAGAGGTAAAATTGATGACAAAGACAAAGGTAAACCAGCTGAATCAGCTCATTCTATTCTAGCACATTGTAACAATGGAGTAACTGAAAACCTCTTTGATGTTTCATTTACTTCATGGAGAGATGATTGGTTGCTAGATTCAGGAGCAACATGTCACATGAAATTTAGAAAATATTTTTTTGAATATTTCACTGACAAAGTTGATGGAGCAGTATATTTCGCAGATAAATCCAAACTCAAGCCATCAGGGCTTGGCACAGTCAGGCTTAAACTGCCTGGTCTTCCTGATCATATCCTACATGAGGTTCTATACCTCCCAGAGTTGAAGAGAAACTTGCTGTCCCTGATCGAAATCCAGCAGCAAGGACACTCAGTTCACTTGTTTGATGGCAAGGCAGAGGTCAGATCAGCATCAGATCACTCACTTGTCATGGAGGGAATAGAAGAAGGGAGACTTTTGAAGCTGAAAGGTTCATCTGCTCATGCTCAAAACTTTGCATTCAGTTCATATCATGATGAAGGTACATTTCCATCAAGTCTTTTATGGCATGCCAGATTTGGACACTTAAATTATGACAGCCTTCGTTTGTTGAAGAAAAATGGTGTTGATGGACTGCCTACAATTCCTAGAAAACCTAAGGAATGTGATGCTTTTATTCTAGGAAAGCATAGCAAACAACCATTTCATGATTCACACTCAAGAGCACATAGGAAACTTGAACTTGTTCATTCAGATTTATGTGGCCCTATGCCTATTGCTTCTGCAAATGGAAACAAATACATGATGACACTTATTGATGACTACACCAGAATGTGTTGGATTTACTTACTGAAGAATAAGTCTGATGCTTTTCAAACTTTCAAGAATTTTCATGCATGGATTGAAAATGATGCACAAACACATATTGGCTCTCTACGCACTGATAATGGAAAAGAATACACTTCAAACGAATTTGAAAATTATCTTCGTCAACATGGAATCAAACATCAAACAACTGTGCCATATAATCCACAACAGAACGGTGTAGCTGAAAGAATGAACAGAACTATTTTAAATATGGCCCGCTCCATGTTATTTTTCAAGAATGTAAAATTGATGTTTTGGGCTGATGCAGTTCTATGTGCTGTTTACATAAAGAACAGGTGTCCTTCAAGTTCAATTAGAAACAAAACTCCTTTTGAAATGTGGCATGGCCACATTCCTTCGGTAAAGCATTTCAGGGTCTTTGGGTCCACCTGTTATGCCTTGATACCCAAGGGTCAAAGGAACAAACTTGGTGCTAGAAGCAGAAAATGTATCTTCTTGTGGTACTCCAATACCTCCAAAGGATATCGTCTCTATGATGAAGCAAATAAGAAGTTTGTGATAGCAAGAGATGTCATATTTCTTGAATCTTCCAAGAGTGACAAGGTTGTTGAGCGGCAACTTGATCGCCTGGATAGATTCACACATGCAAATTCTTTCCAAGAATTTGATAATGTGATTCCACATCTTGAAGGGGGGATTCCGATATTGAATCAAACTGTGGAATCATGTCCCGAAGCACTCTCTCCCCCACATGAAGAAACAACCACGGATGACACATTGGATGATGTGATTGACAGAATTGGGAGATTGAATCTTGAATCAATCCCAACTCAGTCAAATGACCAGCCTGGGCCATCTCAGAAAGGTCCTCCCAAATGGCTGACAAAGACACTGGAGAATGTTCATCCTAATGAGGTTGGAAAAACAGGAACAAGAAGTTCCACTCAACAAATCGAAGGTGATGTAGATAATTCTGATTCTCCTATTGATATGGATATTGCTTATAACTATGAATTGAGTTTGTCTACAGATCATGAACCAACTTCCTTCAAAGAAGCCGCTTCTCATGATGAATGGAAAGAAGCGATGCAGAAGGAGTATGATGCCTTGATAAAGAATGGCACTTGGAAGCCGGTTGATCCGCCTTTGGGAACGAAACCAATTGGCTGTAAGTGGGTCTACAAGAACAAGTACAAAGCAGACGGCTCACTTGACAAGCACAAGGCCAGGCTTGTGGCAAAAGGATTCGCACAGAAAGAAGGAGTCGATTATGAAGAAACTTTTTCTCCCACAACAAAATGGACCACCATCCGGACTCTCTTTTCCTTAGCAGCTCAGAATGGATGGAAAGTCCATCAGATGGATGTAAAAACAACCTTCTTGAATGGAGATCTAAAGGAGAAATTTTATATGTCCCAGCCAGAAGGATTTGTGATAAAGGGTCAAGAACACAAAGTTTGCAAACTTATAAAATCCTTGTATGGCCTCAAGCAAGCACCACGAGCCTGGTATGAGAAATTGACCGAGCATCTTCTGAAACTTGATTTCAAACATTTTGATCTTGATGATGCAACTTTGTTTGTTAAGAAAGTTGGAAAAACAGTTGTATATCTTGTGGTATATGTAGATGATCTTTTGATAACAGGAAACAATGAGAGCTATATCGCATCCATGAAGAAAGAGTTGAAGAAAGGTTTTGAAATGACTGATTTGGGTCATGTTCATTACTATTTGGGTATTGAAGTAATTCAACATCCTATATTCATATTTATTTCTCAAAAGAAGTACATTGGAGATCTCTTGAACAAGTTTGGCATGGATGAATGTAATCCCTTAACCACTCCAATGGAACAAAACTTGAAGCTCACATCTATTGAAAGGAAGGAATTTGAGGATGCAACTAAGTATAGACAGCTTGTAGGAAGTCTTATCTACCTGACCACCACCAGACCTGACATTTCATTTGCTGTTGGAATCCTCTCAAGGTTCATGCAAAAACCTTGTGAAGGACATTGGTCTGCCGCAAAAAGAGTGCTAAGGTACTTGAAGGGGACTCAAGACTTTGGACTCAAATATACACAGGTAGGCGACTTCAGCTTGATCGGATACTCTGATTCAGACTTTGATGGCAACAAAGAAACAGGGGTGTCTACTACAGGTTACACCATGAGTCTTGGATCAGGAGCTATCTCATGGAGATCACGCAAACAGTCAGTTCCAGCAGATTCCACGACCGAGGCAGAATATGTGGCAGCAGCTGAAGCAACAAAGGAAATTGTGTGGCTCCGGAAGATCCTGGAAGATTTGCAGATGAAACAAATGTATTCGTTGACACCTAATCCTATGGATGGGTGTGCATTTTTATTTTTGTATATTATTTAATATTGGACACTTAAACTATGACAAACTTCGTTTGTTGAAGAAAAATGGTGTTGATGGACTGCCTACAATTCCTAGAAAACCTAAGGAATGTGATGCTTGTATTCTAGGAAAGCATAGCAAACAGCCATTTCATGATTCACACTCCAGAGCACATAGAAAACTTGAACTTGTTCATTTAGATTTATGTGGCCCTATGCCTATTGCTTCTGCAAATGGAAACAAATACATGATGACATTTATTGATGACTACACCAGAATGTGTTGGATTTACTTACTGAAAAATAAGTCTGATGCTTTTCAAACTTTCAAGAATTTTCATGCATGGATTGAAAATGATGCACAAACACATATTGGCTCTCTACGTACTGATAATGGAAAAGAATACACTTCAAACGAATTTGAAAATTATCTTCGTCAACATGGAATCAAACATCAAACCACTGTGCCATATAATCCACAACAGAATGGTGTAGCTAAAAGAATGAATAGAACCATTTTAAATATGGTCCGCTCCATGTTATTTTTCAAGAATGTAAAATTGATGTTTTGGGCTGATGCAGTTCTATGTGCTGTTTACATAAAGAATAGGTGTCCTTCAAGTTCAATTAGAAACAAAACTCCTTTTGAAATGTGGCATGGCCACATACCTTCGGTAAAGCATTTCAGGGTCTTTGGGTCCACCTGCTATGCCTTGATACCCAAGGGTCAAAGGAACAAACTTGGTGCTAGAAGCAGAAAATGTATCTTCTTGGGGTACTCCAATACCTCCAAAGGATATCGTCTCTATGATGAAGCAAATAAGAAATTTGTAATAGCAAGAGATGTCATATTTCTTGAATCTTCCAAGAGTGACAAGGTTGTTGAGCCGCAACTTGATCGCCTGGATAGATTCACACATGCAAAGTCCTTCCAAGAATTTGATAATGTGATTCCACATCTTGAAGGGGGGATTCCGATATTGAATCAAACTGTGGAATCATGTCCTGAAGCACTCTCTCCCCCACATGAAGAAACAACCACGGATGACACATTTGATGATGTGATTGACAGAATTGGGAGATTGAATCTTGAATCAATCCCAACTCAGTCAAGTGACCAGCCAGGGCCATCTCAGAAAGGTCCCCCCAAATGGCTGACAAAGACACTGGAAGATGTTCATCCTGATGAGGTTGGAAAAACAGGAACAAGAAGTTCCACTCAAGAAATCGAAGGTGATGTAGATAATTCTGATTCCCCTGTTGATATGGATATTGCTTATAACTGTGAATTGAGTTTGTCTACAGATCATGAACCAACTTCCTTCAAAGAATCCGCTTCTCATGATGAATGGAAAGAAGCGATGCAGAAGGAGTATGATGCCTTGATAAAGAATGGCACTTGGAAGCTGGTTGATCCGCTTTTGGGAACGAAACCAATTGGCTGTAAGTGGGTCTACAAGAACAAGTACAAAGCAGACGGCTCACTTGAAAAGCACAAGGCCAGGCTTGTGGCAAAAGGATTCGCATAGAAAGAAGGAGTCGATTATGAAGAAACTTTTGCTCCCACAGCAAAATGGACCACCATCCGGACTCTCTTTGCCTTAGCAGCTCATAATGGATGGAAAGTCCATCAGATGGATGTAAAAACAACCTTCTTGAATGGAGATCTAAAGGAGAAAGTTTATATGTCCCAGCCAGAAGGATTTGTGATAAAGGGTCAAGAACAAAAAGTTTGCAAACTTGTAAAATCCTTGTATGGCCTCAAGCAAGCACCACGAGCCTGGTATGAGAAGTTGACCGAGCATCTTCTGAAACTTGATTTCAAACACTTTGATCTTGATGATGCAACTTTGTTTGTTAAGAAAGTTGGAAAAACAGTTGTATATCTTGTAGTATATGTAGATGATCTTTTGATAACAGGAAACAATGAGAGCTATATTGCATCCATGAAGAAAGAGTTGAAGAAAGGTTTTGAAATGACTGATTTGGGTCATGTTCATTACTATTTGGGTATTGAAGTAATTCAACATCCTAAATTCATATTTCTTTCTCAAAAGAAGTACATTGGAAATCTCTTGAACAAATTTGGCATGGATGATTGTAATCCCTTAACCACTCCAATGGAACAAAACTTGAAGCTCACATCTATTGAAGGGAAGGAATTTGAGGATGCAAATAAGTATAGACAGCTTGTAGGAAGTCTTATCTACCTGACCACCACCAAACCTGACATTTCATTTGCCGTTGGAATCCTCTCAAGGTTCATGCAAAAACCTTGTGAAGGACATTGGTCTGCTGCGAAAAGAGTGTTAAGGTACTTGAAGGGGACTCAAGACTTTGGACTCAAATATACACAGGTAGGCGACTTCAGCTTGATCGGATACTCTGATTCAGACTTTGATGGCGACAAAGAAATAGGGGTGTCTACTACAGGTTACACCATGAGTCTTGGATCAGGAGTTGTCTCATGGAGATCACACAAACAGTCAGTTCCAGCAGATTCCACGACCGAGGCAGAATATGTGGCAGCAGCTGAAGCAACAAAGGAAATTGTGTGGCTCCGGAAAATCCTGGAAGATTTGCAGATGAAACAAATGTATTCCACTCCACTCATGATCGAAAACACTTCTGCAATAAATTTTGCCAAGAACCCAAAGTTCCATGATCAAACAAAGCACATCAATACAAAGTACCATCTAATTCGACATCATGTTCAGGCCAAAACCATCCATCTACATCATTGTTCCACAAATGAGCAAACTACTGACATCTTCAACAAATCACTTGGAAGAGAAAAGTTTGAAAAGTTCAGATCGATGCTTGGACTCACCAACATCCCTTCGGATTAAAGGGGGGAATGTTGACACCTAATCCTATGGATGGGTGTGCATTTGTATTTTTGTATATTATTTAATATTAGAAAATAAGGAAGGCCAAGAGTCATTGGGAGATGAATCCCAATAGCCTCACCTCCCATCTATAAAGGCATGTACATTCTTCAGCTAATACAACATTCTGATTTGAGGAGTTACCTCCTAGTTTGAACAAAACATTCCACACCACTCATGATCGACAACACTTCTGCAATAAAGTTGGCCAAGAACCCAAATTTCCATGATCGAACAAAGCACATCAATACAAAGTACCATCTAATTCGACATCATGTTCAGGCCAAAACCATCCATCTACATCATTGTTCCACAAATGAGCAAACTGCAGACATCTTCACCAAAGCACTTGGAAGAGAAAAGTTTGAAAAGTTCAGATCGATGCTTGGACTCACCAACATCCCTTCGGATTAAAGGGGGGAATGTTGACACCTAATCCTATGGATGGGTGTGCATATTTAATATTGTATATTAATTAATATTAGTAAATAAGGAAGGCCAAGAGTCATTGGAAGATGAATCCCAATAGCCTCACCTCCATGTATAAATTCATGTGCATTCTTCAGCTAATACACATTCTCCGATTTTGAGGAGTTACCTCCGGTTTGACATGGTATACCACTTCTAAAACCATTGAGGAGGCCGATATCTTGCATCATACCTTGCTAGAGGTGAATTGTTAGAGGGAAGACCTCTATCTCATATTCTTGAACAAGAGGGCATGGAGATCTTTTTCAAAAGAGGATCCATTTCTTGGGAGGTTGCCCATACATGTTGATGAGGAGGAGGGCAACAATGTTGTCATGTTTAGAGTTTATCTAGCACCTCATGCAGAGGAAGAGGGAGCTCTTGCTCCAACTAGAGGGATTCTTGTATCATTGCAAGGAATTCCCCAGGATCTCACATGTAGAGATCAAGGCACAACTCATGATTTACATGTACCATTGATGATAGGGTGTGAAACTATGGAGATAAAAGGAGGAGATAGGGAGGATTACCAGCATCATGTGATGAGGAGCACACACCCCTATATATTTCAGGAGGTTGATGCACTTAAGAGGGAGACTAGATTGCGCAGTGAGAGTAGGGACAAATCTGTCCATTCACATATGCAGTCTACTCTTGATCTTGATGCCTCATTGTATGGAGGCATTTCACCAGGGAGACCACTAGATCAACAGAGGAGGATGGATGCTTCACATTTTTAGGCACCACTCATTGATTTCAGAGGAGTGGAGACCTTGGGAGAGCTTGGTACAGCATTGGGAGTCTTGGGTAGACTCAAGGAGGAGGGAGATATTCTCCCAACATCATCATTACCTACTCTCACTTCAGATTCTGCGATGTGGTAGGAGCAACATGGGAAGGATATAAACCTTCCAAATTGCATCTTTGGCATGGGAGATGTCAAATAAGAGGATAACCATATGACAGATGTTATTCTTGATAGTTCATCAGCGCTGTCACTATGGAGGATAGATCCATATTGGAAATCCCAACTGTTGGTGGATTATTCCAAGAATCTTTCCACTTGTATGATATTGGATGACCAACTACATGAGGAGGGATATTCAGTTAGAGATGGGGTCATCTACTACCATGGTAGGATCTTCTTATCTAGAGCTTCTATGCTTAATGAGAAGTTGCTACAAGAAGCTCATGAGGATTTTCTCTTCAGCCACACTTACTCTATGAGAGCATACCACACCATCATGGAGGGGTACTTTTGGGAAGGCTTTGAGGAGGAGATATATCAGCATGTGAGGAGATGCATGGATCATGTAGAGATGGAGGAGATACATAACTCTCGTATGGAACACTGGACAGAAGGGGGGGGGGGTGAATCAAGATTCTTTCTACCCTAGAGCATTAGTTAATCTTCAATTATTATCAGTGTTTGTAAAATGATAGCAACAAACAAGAGGAACACAAATGCACACAGTTTTTAAGGTGGAAACCCACTCCGGGACAATAACCACCTAATGCTCTTCTAATAATTCTTTAATATTCAACTCCAATTGAAAATGAAGCTCCAACTTCCTAGAATCTAGAAAAGCATTCTTCTCTAGCTACCACTGGATGGACGCTCCAACGCCCGAGATTCTTCAGTAGTCAACTGAACGGATGCCCCAGCACCCAATGAGCTACAACTCACCCTAGCACCACCCTACCACCCTATAGAAGAATAAAATAAGAATGGACTCCCGTACCAGGGAAAATGGTCCACTTTACAATGATATAGAATGATGTAGAAGAATAATATATACTAGACCATAACCCCAACTTTGACACAACCACCTAATGATGATCCTAGACCTCCCAACACTGCCTCTTCAACCCTTGGCAGATAGACACTAGTACAATTTTTAAAATAATGTATTTACAATGACTTAGTACAATGATACCTTTACAATGATTGTATGTAGTGCTACCCACTTGAAGACTTCACATGGACAGCTATTGCCGTCGTTATGCAGCACCTTGGTTGCTGCTCTTTGTCACGCGCTCCCCACCGCACCTTTTTTGCCGTAGAAAACCGTCCTTGCAACCCTTGACAACACATGATCTATATTTTTCTTGCCTTCTAGGAGCTCGATATTGAATCTGGTGTATCTCTGTTATTTCAGATCCTCAATATCTGATTTTTGGTCCTATGGTAGTCCTCTGAGTCATCTTTCCAATTCCATAGGTCTGACCCAATTTGGATTCTTCAATAGAGAGTTATACCCAATCTCTCACAATTCCCTAATTATGGACTATTTCAGAAAATCTCACTTGTAAAGCATTCCACATGTCACTGTTTCTTCATTTGGATTTGAAATTGATAGAGAGAAAAGTGAAGACTATGAAATATCCTCCAATTTTTATGGAATTACAATCCGATACTCAGAGAGAGAGTTATGACGAATTTACCAAGGTCACTTCTTTGAGATGAATTTTAGGAGCTTGCAAAAACCCTAACTTCCACATATCATATCTCCAAACATATTACGCACCTTGATCTGATCATTGAATCCTCGGCCACTTCCTAAGGATGTTTGATTTTGCCCTCATAATCAATTCAGCTTCTGAGCCTTTGTAGAAAAAAATTTAGAGCGAAAATTCCACGATGGAATATTTCAGATGGCCCAATCCCATACATAAGGAGGAAATGAAGATCACAATTTATATGAATGCTTAAGTTGAGAGGGGCCTCAACAAGTGAACGTGGGAGGGATTTTAGGAGCTTAAAAAAATATTAATTATAAATTTTCAATGACCCATGCCCCAACCCCATGGGGTTTTAGCCCACTAACTGGGGGTACAAACTTCAAACATGAATATCTCTCAAACCGTGAAGAATTACATGGCGTGCCATATATCAATGGAAACATCTCGACAAGTAGAAACCATAAAAAGAATTATTGACCCAGAATATATTAATTTTTTAGGTCAAAATTCCCATGCAATATTGGGTTAGCCCCTGGTGCTGCTTGGGTTGACATCAATGACAACCGCTGATCAACAATCTCCCCCTTTGGCATTGATGGCAACACAAGTACTCCCCTTGCGATCATGACACCTCTTCCTACAACATTCTCTCCCCCTTTGACATCAATGGCAAAGGGTAACTCCCCCTGAAACACAACCATCCTATGGACCTGTACACACTTCTACTCCCCCTAACAAACAACCGTCCTGCAGACCTATAATCTAATGAGAACTTGGGAGAATCCCAAGCTTCTGACGAAGATATTCAAATGCTTCACAAGGTAAAGGTTTAGTGAAGATATCAGCAATTTGTTCTTTTGTACAAACATACTCAAGTTTGATATTCTTTTCAGCGAATTCTCTAACAAAATGATATTTGATCGGAATGTGTTTTTTTTTAATGCATGACAGGATTCTTGGAGATGCTGATGGCACTAGTGTTGTCACAGAATATGGGAATAGGCTCACTGAATTGTACTTGAAGATCTTGCAAAGTTTGTTTCATCCAAAGGACTTGAGTACAACATGATGCTGCTGCAATGTATTTTGCTTCCGCTGTAGATAACGAGATTGAAGTTTGCTTTTTGCTCAACCATGATACGAGACAACCACCTAGATAGAATGCTGCTCCACTAGTACTCTTACGATCATCAACGCTTCTTGCCCAATCTACATCTGTAAAGGCTTGAATAATGAGATTGTTACCCTTGGGATACCACAAGCCATATTCTTCTGTGCCCTTTAGATATCGAAGAATTATTTTGACGACAATAATATGTGATTCTTTTGGTGCTGCTTGGAATCTTGCTACTTGTCCAACTGCTTGCATAACATCTAGCCGAGAGGCTGTTACATATAGAAGACTACCAATCATAGATCTGTACAACCTCTGATCCACATCCTTAGATGAGTCGTCTATGCTCAATTTGCAACCTGTTACCATCAGAGTAAGGACGGGTTTTCAATCTTCCATTTTGAATTTCTTGAGCATTTCCTTGATGTACTTGGCTTGACATAGAAATATTCCTTTCTCTTGCTGAGATATTTGAAGCCCTAAGAAGTATGTCAGCTCACCAAATAAAGACATCTCAAACTCACTTTGCATCTTTGTAGAAAATTTCTTACTTAGTCGATCATCATTGCTACCAAATATTATATCATCCACATATACCTCAACAATTGTTAAATTATCTTTATCTATTTGTACATAAAGATTGCTATCAATAGTACCTTTCTTGAACCCTTGTTGACATAGATATCCATCAAGATGAGCATACCATGCTCTGGGAGCCTGCTTGAGACCATATAGAGCCTTCTTTAACCTGCAGACATAGTCTTCTTTTTGTGATAGTAGAAAACCTTCAAGTTGTTCGATGTAAACTTCTTCTTCTAATTCTCCATTCAGAAATGTTGACTTAACATCCATTTGGTAGACTTTGATTTTTCTTGAACATGCATAGGCGAGAAACATTCAGATGGCTTCCATTCTGGCAACTGGTGCAAATGTTTCGTCGAAATAAATTCCTTCCACTTGTGCATAGCCTTTGCAAACCAATCTTGCTTTGTTTATGGTAACCTGCCCATCTTCATTCAATTTGTTCTTGAACACCCATTTAGTCCCAATGACATTTTTATCTTTTGGTCGTGGAACTAATTCCCAGGTGTTATTATTCTCAATTTGATCCAATTCTTCATTCATAGCTGCTACCCAATGTTCATTTTGGCTGGCTTCCTCAAAACTACTAGGCTCAAAGGTTGCTAGAAAAGCAACGTGAGCTTGTTGTGATGAACGAAGTTGTCGACCTTCATTTATGTCACCAATGATTTGATTTGATGGATGGTTCTTTTGAATCCACTTTTTTTTTCTCCTTGGAGGAGCTTCTTGTTGTTGTTCTGGTATATCTTGATGATCATTGTTTACTTCGTCCTCGTTGATATTTGCTTCTTGTTCTACAATTTTATCTGTGTCTTTTTTAGCCTCTGTCTCAAGTTTCAAAGATTCTAGATCCTCATCATTACTCGCTAGAACACCATCTTCGTCAAATGTAACATTTATGCTCTCCACTATCTGTTTTCGTCTTATATTATAGCATTTATAGGCCTTTATTTTGCGTGAGTAACCAACAAAGATACCTTCATCAACACGTGATTCAAACTTACCCAAATTTTGATCTTCTCTTTTGATATAACATTTGCTTCCGAAGATTCTAAAATATTTTACATTAGCTGGTTTTCCTTTCCATAATTCATATGGAGTCTTGTTGCAATTATTTCTAAGAAGACTTCGGTTGATAATGAAGACTATCGTATCAATTGCTTGAACCCGGAATTTTTCATCCAATTTTGAGTCCTTCAACATTGTTCTACCCATTTCCTATACAGTTCTATTCTTTCTTTCAACAACTCCATTTTGTTGAGGTGTTTGTGTTGTTGAAAATTGCATTTTTATTCCATTTTCGTCACAGTATTGCTGAAATAATTTGGAAGTGAATTCTCCACCATTATTTGATCTTAGACACTTTATTTTCAAATCAGTTTCATTTTCAACCAACTCCTTGTAGATCTTAAAGCACTCAAATGCTTCAGATTTTTTCTTTAGGAAACTGACGGCTGTCATCCTGGTATAGTCATCTATCATTAACATGAAATATAATTCTTCATCTAAGCCTTTTGTTCTCACAGGACCACATAGATCAGTATGTATCAATTCCAATGGATGTGATGAAAAGTGTTCTTTTGTTTTAAATTGGACTTTTTTCTGCTTGCCATGCCGACATGCCTCACATAGTGTGTTGGAAGGTTTTGAGATTTTTGGCATTTCTCGTACTGCTTCCTTTTTGCTTATCCTGACAAGATTGTCAAATTTTATGTGACCCATTCATTTGTGCCATAACCAACTTTCATCTTCTTTAGCTAGTAGACATGCTTTAGTTGCTTCATCCAGAACATATATGTCGTTTGGAGCTCGACTTGCTATAGCCACAATTTTACCATACTTGCCTTTCCTGATTTCACATTTTGTGGAGTTGAATAGCATTGTGTGTCCTTGATCACACATTTGTCCAACACTGAGCAGATTGTGATTCATGTTTTCGACCAATAGAACATTCTTGGCTATAACATCTTTTCTTCCGAGAGTGATGGTACCTAATCCTATAACATTTGAAGATCCATCATTTCCAAAGGATATGGTTCCATCCTTCTTCTCTTTCAGAGATACAAATTTCCTTCTATCTCCAGTCATATGTGTTGAGCAACCGCTGTCAACATACCACACATCTTTATTTTTTTGAGCCTTGAGAGTGAGAGCACAATTATCAGTCTTCTTCTTCTTCCATGTTCGTTCATTCTGTGGCTTCAAAGATTCTTCTGGAGGATTTTCAAGTCTGCAGTCTCTGGCTATGTGTCCAAAGTTCTGACATTTGTAACATTCCATATTATTTCTTAAATTTTCAAATCCATTGATGTTTCGTTGAGCCCTGGGAGGTTCATATTTGAAGAATCTCTTGGAATTGTATTGGTTCATAGGGTACGTGCGACATTCTACAGCTTTATGACCAAATTTTCCACATGAATAACAATAGCCATGAAAAATATGTTGGTACCTAGATGAAAATATTCATCGAGGAATCGTCTTCCAAGGATGTGCTTGCGAATCTTGTCCAATGAAGTCTTCATGTATGTCAGATCTCATAGGTTCATTGTATTTTGTTGTAGAAGGTCCTGCTTCTTCTTCTTTGTAACCGAGGCCAGTTTTGTCATTGTAAGATCATTGATTGTTGATGAGTTCTTCCAATGCCCTTGAGTTGTTGGCATAGTTTCTGACAGTTTTTCCTTTCTTCACTTCCTTACGCAACGAGACTACTTCGGCTTCTAATGCTTCCCTTTCTTGGTTGCTTTCTTCCAACTTCTTTTGAAGTGACTCTTCAATACATTTGTGTTCTTCAACCTCAATTTTGATACCTTGAACTTGTTCTTCAAGAGTATTGGAACGGATCTTCTCAGCATTGAGCTCTTTTATAAGCTTGATTGCCTCCTCATAAAATTCTTCTATGGTCAACCCTTCTTCTTCATTGTTTGATACTTCTTGTTTATTGTGCTTAGCCATAAACAATACTTTCTCATTGGCATAAACAATACTTTCTCATTGGCTTCTTCTTTGTTGTCACTTTCTTCATCGGATGATGAGCTATCTTCTTTAGAGAGAAAGTTCCTTTTGGATCCTTTCTTTTTGCCTTGCTTGTTGAATTTCTTAAAGCCTTTCTTTCCTTTTGAGTTGCCATCACTTTTGTTCGGACATTTTTCTATGAAATGCCCAACCTCACCACAACCGAAACATATCAATGGAAGTTTACCTTTGAATTTTCCCTTACCAGGTTTTAGTTTTCTTGTAAAGTAAGCATATTCTTCATCTGAAAGACCTTCTCCATCATCTCCTTTTTCTTCACACTTGCAGGTGCATGTCATTTCAATTGAAGGTTGTTTGTCCTTATTGGTTTGCTTAGATGCAACGAACGCAGTTTCTAGATTTGAAGTACCCTTTTCTTCATCAAGTCTCATTTCATATGCTATGAGAACTCCATGTAATTCTTCCTTGCTGAGTTTGTCTAGATTTTCACTGTATTCTAAGACCGATACCTTTGGGTTGAATCTCCCTGGTAACGTTCTAAGAATCTTCCGTATAATAGTCTTCTCGTCAACTAGCTCTCCCAATCCTTCCAGAGTATTGGTTATTTCATCAACGTATTGGAAGTATGCAGCAATGTTGCAATCTTCTTTCATTCTAAGTTGCTCAATTTTTTCTCTATAGATTTGAAGCTTTGCTTCTTTGACATTTGAGTCACCTGCATATATATTCTCAAGCTTGTCCCATACATTTTTGGCGGTTTTACAACCCAACACCTTATGATAAGCAGATTCAATAAGTCCATTGATAATAATATTCTTTACTTTTGCATCATTTACCAAATTCTTCTTACCTTGTTCATCAGTGGTTGATGTAAATCCATTTTGAACAGTGTCCCATACTTCGTAACCTTGCGCCAAGAGATAGACCTCCATTCTTCCTTTCCAAAGTGCATAATTATTTTCATTGAATAGAGATACACCATTCTTGGTATGCTCCATGACCTCCTTCCAGCTGTTAAACTGCTATTGAAGGAACCAAGCTCTGATACCAATTGTTGGAAATACTGAGAGGGGGGGTGAATCAGTATTTCTTTCAATTAGAGCATTAGTTAATCTTCAATTATTATCAGTGTTTGTACAATGATAGCAGCAAAAAAGAGGAACACAAATGCACACATTTTTTAAGGTGGAAACCCACTCCGGGACAAAAACCACCTAATGCTTTTCTAATAATTCTTTTCAACTCCAATTGAAAATAAAGCTCCAACTTCCTAGAATCTAGAAAAGCATTCTTCTCCAGCTCCCACTGGATGGACACTCCAACGCCCGAGATTCTTCAGTAGTCACTGAATGGATGCCCCAACACCTAATGAGCTACAACTCACCCTAGCACCACCCTACCACCCTATAGAAGAATAAAAGAAGAATGGACTCCCGTACCAGGGAAAATGGTCCACTTTACAATGATATAGAATGATGTAGAAGAAGAAGATATACTAGACCATAACCCCAACTTGGACACAACCACCTAATGATGATCCTAGACCTACCAACACTGCCTCTTCAACCCTTGGTAGATAGATTCTAGTACAATTTGTACAATAATGTATTTACAATGACTAAGTACAATGATACCTTTACAATGATTGTATGCAGTGCTGCCCACTTGAAGACTTCATATGATGAACTTCTTGCTACTATTATGCACCTTGGTTGCTGCTCTTGTCATGCTACCCTCTGCTTCACCTTTATTTTCTTTGCTTCCATAGAAAGTCTGGTCCTTTGCAACCCTTGACAACACATGATCTAGCTTTTTCTTGCCTTCTGGGAGCTTGATATTGAATCTGGTGCATCTCTGTTATTTCATATCCTCAATATATTATTTTTGGTCATGTAGTAGTCCTCTGAGTCATCTTTCCAATGCCATAGGTCTTACCCAATTTGGATTCTTCAAGAGAGAGTTATACCGAACCTCTCACAATGCCCTAATTATGGATTATTTCAGCAGAAAGCACACTTAACACGGCTACGTGTCACCGTTTCTTCATTTGGCTCTAAAATTGATAGAGAGGAAATTAGTGTTGAATAATATCCCGCCAATTTTTACCCTTTTCCAATCCGATACCAAAGAGAGCGCACTTAATTTACCAAGGTCACTTTTAGAGATGAATTTTTAGAGCTGCAAAACCCCTTAACCTCCACAAGATCATATTCTCCAAAAATTTCGCACCTTGATCCGAAAGTTTTACAAAGTTGCCTCCCCGCATTTTGGCTTTTTCCCCATAAAATTTTCAGCTTCTTCCCCTTCATAGAAGCAAATCAGAGCAAACTTCCACTATGACCTCGTTTCGTATGGTCGAACTTTGCCCAAGGAGGAAATGAAGACTGCATCAATTGCATCATATAAATGCTTAAGTTGAGAGTGGCTTAAACAAGTGAATGTGGAGGGATTTTAGGGAGATTAAAACATGAATTATGAATTTTCAATGACCCATGCCCCAACCCCATGGGGTTGTAGCCCACTAACTGGGGGTACAAACTTCAAACATGAATATCTCTCAAACCGTGAAGAATTACATGGCGTGCCATATATCAATGGAAACATCTCGACAAGTAGAAACCATCAAAATCATTATTGACCCAGAATATATTAATTTGGTAAGTCAAAATTCCTATTCAATATTGGGTTAGCTCAGGCCGCTTGAAGGATACTGTATTGCAGACAATTGCCAATCAACAACTCTTTGGGGGAGTTATCACAACCACCTCTTTTCTCTTTTAGGATCATAGGGGACTCATCTATGAGCCACTCCATTTGCACGAGCAAAACATATGGTAAGGGTATTGTTTATTTTCATAATGATTTGTATAATGTATATGTGCAACCCTTAACCATATATGTGCAGGGAAGGAGCATTCTTCCTTCTAGACTTCATGGTCTACTTGAGGCCATAAGTAGTCTTGGTGATGGCCACTCCCTAGGAGGACTTGGGGAGATTGTATCTTTTGCAGAGCATGCTCACTTTGCACCATACACCATACACTTTCTCCAAACTTGTGAGAAGGTTGGGGCAGCAAGAAAGTGGTGGGGTGGCCACCCATCATTTCAATTTTTGTTGTAGTTGAGAGTCAAATTGCATTGGCTACATTTGAGGGACCATTTTCCTTCTCCCTTGCTTCATATGGCAGCTAGCATGATTCTCATTGTAGTTCCTTATGTTCCTTATGTTGCTGTTGTTCTTATTTTTTTGGGGCATGATTGGAGGAGTGACACATTGGTTGGATGTGTCCCTTGGGGAAGATGATTCCCACATTTTCTGCATTACATGTTCTAAGGGGAGCGTGGGAGATGATATGGCCACCACATAAAAACACTTGTCTCTTTATGAGGTGGGCCATAAGATTGATTGGATCACTTGGGCTATGACTCTCATAAATCATTGGGAGAAACTTTTCTATGAGTTGCCATGTCATGTTGTGCAACGGAAGTTAGGAAAACTGCGCTGTAACCACTCGGAATATTGTTGGTACCTTTCAGCTCTACATGTAACCTTCAATATTCCATTCACTTGGATGCCATATGATGGTGATTTTCCATTCATCATATATGGGATGGTTTGGGCCAACATGATTCACAACGTTGGAGGGAAGATATTTGGAGATCCAGCTTTCTTCTTGCCACTTGGAGGCAACAATTTTGCAGCCCAAGAGCAGTAGATACTCTACACTTATCATAAGTGGAGAGGAGGACAGTGTGGGATAGGCTATTTTGTCTACCATAATCAAATTTTCAGCCCACCTACATTGCAGGAGCTCAAGGTGGAGGATGTTTTGTATGAGTTACCATTTTGGAGGGTAGCTCATTTTGTATGGATGATAGCTTGGGGATGGGAGATTCATATGGGGATGGTAGATCCCAATGTATATCAGACCTCATGCCTCAAGAAGGCCTTTATACAACCCTTTGTTTCCTCCATGAATGTTTTACATGATGATAGCTATTTGGGATGCACACATCTTGTTCTATCCTTGTATTTTCTTGAGGACAAGAAACATTTGGGAGGGGAGGACTATAATATTTCAAATTTAGCATGCAGCTAATTGAAATATTGATTTTTGTCTTTTACACCTAGAAATTTAATAAATGGGTAAGGAGGCCCATGAATAACAAAAATATGAATAAAATCCCACATGGTGTGAAAAGGGATCATCATAGGAGCTAGATTTCAAACCCTCATGTGTGAAAAGGGGCATTTGTATGTGGACAAGGTCAAGTTTGACCAAGTCAACAGCGCTGGGATAGGAGGTGGAGATCATCTTGGGAGACATCGCAGAGATAGTGGGAGGAATATTCCTTGGTGGAGGAAACCATAATGAGTGGGACCCATGGAGAGAGGGCTTCTAATTGTATAAAAGGAGGACAAGGCAGCCATATGAAGACATGTTATGTCTTATTGATTTTATGGTTTGGAAGACTATTTTGCATTCTCTTGTTGTTTAGCAGAGTTGCAATGCTGCTTAGCACAAGGCATTCCTATTTAGGAATTCCCTATCCTTTCAAGAGAGGCCTATTGAGGGATTTTTTTCTTCATTTCTCCACATTCAGGCTTCAGGCCAAGTATCCTCCTTTAGCTACAGCTCAGTTTCTGTTAGAGCTGGGTTGTGTTGTAGGGTGTTGCAATGGAGGTTTCTCAACACCACTTCCTGAGCTTATTTTTCAGAGGAGGAAGCTTTCTTTCCTTTGGGAGATCATTTAGGAAGCCCTTAGAGCATATTTCAGATCTTGGTACTTGGCCAACCCATTTTCTTACACCTACAGCGCAGTATCCCTCAGTGACTGCATTATTTTCAGTGAGGGTTTGCAGGTTGTTTGGAGGGTGAGATCTTCAGTGTTAGGATCAGCCTTACACTTGGAAGATCCATTGGAGGAGGTTTGATTAGATTGTACATCATCTTCAATAATATCCATCTAGTTCTTGAGTTGCAGCTGCTACTCAGTCTTAGGACTACAACTCCCACATTTTTTCCATTTTGAATATTTTAGGAAATCCTTCGGGGATTGTCTTTGAATTGTGTTTTGGAGCTTATATCTTCACTCCCAACATTGTATGAGCTCTATATTTCCATATTTGTGTATTGAAACTTCCTAGCAACAGTTACTCTTATAAAAATATGATGTCATAGCCTTGGGCATTTTCTATATAGCAGTGATCTTCATTTTTCTATGTACATGTTTCTTGAGGCTTGTATTTCCTAGCTTGAGTGATTGTTTCCTTAAGATATTGTATGCATTGGATGCTATGATCTTAATAAGATGGCTATTTGGATCTTCTTACATCCTATGTGTTGATGTATCACTGCTCTTTCATTATTGTGTTCATGTATTGCTGTATCTCCAATTTTGGGATATTATAAGATATTCCCAGTATTGTTGATTTTCCCTATTTTGGGATATGACATACTGGAAGGATCCAAAGGTGTGTTAATGAATTTCTTGGTTGAAGATGAGTCCAAAGAAGAAATGAAGGATATCCATAAAGGATATTTTGGAGGTCACTTATACTAGAAGAACACGACCAACAAAGTATTGAGAGCAGGTTACTATTGGCCGAAATTGTTTGTAGATTTGTACAAGACGGTCATGAGATGCCATGAATGCCAAATTTTCCAAAGTAAACATAAGCTTCTTCCTTTACCATTACAACCCATTTTAGTTGAAGCTCCTTTCCAATAGTGGGGCTTAGATTTAATTGGTTATATACATCCACCCTCATCTGCTCAACACAGATGGATACTTACCACCACATACTACTTCACAAAGTGGATCGAAGTGATCCTAACCAGGCAAGCTAATAACTCTGTTATAATTCAGTTTTTAGAATATAACATATTTTCCCAGTTTGTTTGTCCTAGAAAGATCATCATGGATAACACTGCAACCTTCAAATAAAATAAAATGATAGAAATCTGTGACAGGTCTAACATTAAGTTGGGTCATTCAACAACATATTATCCATAGGGAAACGAATTGGCGGAGTTCTCCAATAAGTCTTTGATCAACAAAATAAAAAATATATTGGAGGCGCATAAGAAAAATTTGCACAAGAAGCTAATTAATGCACTATGGGCATATCGGGTATGCAACAAGAAATCCATTGGCATGTCTCCATTTTAGGTAGTTTACGGTGTGGACATGATTTTCCCTTCTTCATTGGATGTCCCAGTCATGAAAAATTTACAAGAAGCAGGAAGTGAAGAAAATGACATACAATGCCGGATAAACCAAATGATTCACCTGCAACAAACAAGAGAAGAAGTGTTTCAGAACACTTCCAAGCTCCATGATAAGAACAAGCAAATCTATGACAGAAAAACCAAGAAAGATGATTTCAAGATTGACGATGTAGTACTTCACTAGGATGCCAGGAATGAAGAAAGGGTAAACACATGATGTTCGATAGTTTATGGAAAGGGCCCTTTAGGATGGCATATTCTCGTGGAAAAAAAACATATCTCCTGGAAGAAATGGATGGGAAAAATTTGTTAGGAGGGACAGTTAATGGTAGGCTCCTGAAACACTATATATTTTTATATGAAATTGTGAAAATTTTATCTCCATTGTATATATATATATAAGTTTGATATTTCTGTAAGTGTAAAGTGGAAAAGAACTAGAGTTCAGAGCCCAAAGTGAAGGCCATGAAGCTTCATTGAGTTTCTACCATTTTCAAGTTTAGTTTTTAGAAAAGTAAGTTAAGTTTCGAGTCATTGTTTCAGTCAATTTCAGTCAGTTTCAAAAATAATTTTGTGTGATTGAGTTGTCAGTATTTAGTCATGCATTTCAGTTTGAATTTTTTTGACCGTATTGGCCCAATGGTTAGGCACTTGGTCTACGGTGTTCTTGACACCTCCAAGGAGCTGCCATCCCCAATAAGGCTGATGTTAGTGTCAAAATTTTCATTCTGCCATCTATGATCAAAATCACCCTTTTCATATTCATTTTAGGGGTCCCACTTAGAAATGTTTCATCATTCCATCGGGTCATGCAAAAAATTGATTCACTGATGGCATCCCTAGTCATAAAACCTCACTCTCCCTCGAAATTTCACATTTTCTGACCCACCTTCATGTCTTGTTGAGCATAAAAAAATCTTAAAAGCGCATTTGACTATATCATTATGTCAATCAAAGTCAACCATGGAGTCAGGTCATCCAAGGTCCCATTAGGTCAATTAGGTTTCATTTTTCAAGGTTTATAAACACAACATTTCATTTCAATAAGGTCAACAAAGGTGTGAGAGTGACTTAAATAATACTTTTTCAATCATTTGCAGAGGATTTATCAGCATGTAAATATGATTTTTGAAGTTGTAATTTTGGTTTCAGAGTATGATTTTCATACTAAAATGTAATTTTATTCACAACAGAAATGTAATTTATTTTTAATTTTTATGTAATTTTATGCTCATAATATGTAATAATTTCTGTCCCAAGCTGCCAACTCAAAATTTACATGCCAAAATGAAAAGAAGCAAAGTCAAAGTGAAAAGTTCCAAACTCGAGCAACATCATCCTCCAAAGAAGAAAAATAAAAGGAAAAGGGTAATCATCAATGTTTTCAAAAGGTGAAATGAAACATTAGAAAAGTGGTTTTATAATCTAAATTAAATTTCACTTAAGTATTTATGACTCCTTGACATCATTTAAAATTCATTTTTCTCCTCCAAACACCAAGCAAGCACTCTAACAGAGCAAAATTTCGAGTTTCTGTGCAAAATTGGTAAAAAACTGAGTAGACGGTGAAAATGCTTAAGTGAGGGCGTAAATGCTTAAAAGAGGGCTCAAATGCTTAAGAGAGGGTGTAAATGCTTAAAAGAGGGCGCAAATGATTAAGAGAGGGCACAAATTCTTCAATGAGGGTACAAATGCTATAGGCGCTACGCAAATGACGAGGAAGCCCTAGAAACACATTAAAGTGACAAAACATCATCTCCAAAGCTTCATCAACCTACTCATCGACCTCCAGCAAATGAATAAGAGCTAATGCCATTGAATACCATCTTTATCAATTTCATGTGTTGAGTGTAGTGAATTTTAGGTTATAACTTGGTGTTTGAAAATGTTTAAAACCCTAGTATTCCCATTGCATTCTTGAAAATTCCCAAATTTCACTCCCTTACACCTTTATACCCTTCCCACAATTACAAATACTCATTCCCAAATCCATGTTTTACAAAATTCCCTTTCCCTAAACCTTTCTCCCAAAACCCTAAACCTAGGTGTTACATTTACCTAGGCTCCCAATCCCCAAATCCCCATCCTAAATCTCATCATACTACTACTCCCTATCCCCTCCCCCATTTCATACATCCCTAACACCATCTCCTTCATTTTCCCTTTCCCATTCCCCATTCCTAAAAACATATTTCACACCATCTACTTCCCTAGGGTTTTGATAAAAACACCATGGCAGAAGAGGAAGAAAACATATCATACAGTGAGGGAGAGGAAACAAAGGGGAGGAGGCCACATAAAGGGGGAAGAGCACTCAGACTTGAACCTACCAACACTAGTTAACTCTTGTATTCTCCATTGACTATAACATGCTTCAAACATGTTGGTTGTTATGAGTTATGTGAGCAAATTCAGAGGGTCCAACATCATCACATGTTGACCAGAATTTTCATATCTAGAATCCATGACAACCAAGTTACTTTAGCTAGAGTCACTTTTACTATATCAACTGCTATCATTTTAGCTACCACCGATATCCCAAATGTTGGGGAGAAGTGGTTCAAGAAAGGTAAATTGGAGAAACAGGACTTTGAATTTTTCTTAAAATAGAGACAAAAGAATGTGACAAAGAGGTTTTTTCCTTTTTCTCACCTCCTAGACAGATATGCACCAATGATGAAGATAATCATGAAATAATTTTCATGCGAATGTAGATTTTCAAGGCTTTATTCCTATCATATCTGACTCTTAATTCATTTCACTAGGGTAAGGATGCTTAACGTATCCTAATACCTTTTCCAAAGCATAGATAAGATGGCATATATTGCCCAGAAAAGGGAGTATGAACATCAATTGAGAAGTCTTTTTCATTATTCCATTATCAAAATCATAGTCCTTTATCATCTCAATCAACTAAACATTGCATGGATTACCTTCATAGCCAATGATGTTTTCAAAGAGCCATCTACTCACCATGCACAAAATGTCCCTTCATCATCTCAAGCATCCACTTCCATTCCTCCATCTCATCCCATAACACATTAATCATCATGAGATCAATCCCCTTCACTTCCTTCATATCCATCTCATCATGACATTGGGTCACCTAGCAGAATTGAGGACAATGAGCCTAAGTGGGCTAGTATGGTTGAGGTTGAGCCATTGCAAAAAACCTACTAGAGAGGCCACATGCATGTATTTTCTCCACACATAGTGGAAGGGGAAATGCCTTATACAACAACAAAGCAAGTGGAAAAAGGAAAATAAAAGGTGATTGAGGCAGTCATTCATGATGAGGAGGACCTTCATGAAACATAACAAGAATTTCAGCTTGTTGACCTAGATGAGGATGAAAATGACAAAATCACTAATGCAACCATCAAAGGAAAGGATGTCAGGATTAAGGAGCTCCAAAATAATATTGAGAGGGTCATATGTGTCATAAAATTCCTTGAGCAGGAGAATGAGCAATTGAAGACTCGATCCAGGTGGATATCGGTGGCCACCCAACTATTCCGTTTGGACCCGTACCATCAAATATTCTAGTTTTCACTTTCATCACAACTTACTATTTTTAGCATTTTTTTGGGTCCTGCACTCCCGGAGCCATTTTGGGGCCCTAATGATCTAGGTGGATATTGGTGGCCGCCCAACTATTCCATTTGAACCCCCACCATCAGTTCTTCAGTTTTTAAGTTTCAACACAACTTACTATTTTTAGCAGTTTTTCGGGTCCTAAACTTCTAGAGCCGTTTTGAGGCCCTAAACAACGTTTTTTGAGAAACCCAGGAGAACCATGAGTTGTATACCAATTTTCTCACTCAAAATTTGTAGTCCTAAGATATATCTTTCTAACGATTTATCGAGTGTGTCAAACGGAGACCGCATGCCAAAGTTACGTCCCCAGGAAGTTGAAACACCAATTTACCCTAAAGGGACCCACAATTTTGGTGCTTCATCTCCTAGGGTTAGGTTTTTCCATTGTTTGTCAATGATAAATAGGCCTTCGAGCCTCGTTGTAACATAGTGGAGGAGCCCGTATCTGTCACATCTCTTCTCGCAGATGCGCCACCAGTGCCCTCACTCACTCATTTCCATTATGTCTCATTGTAACATAGTTCAGAGGCCTGTAGCCGCTACATATCTTCTTAAATATAAGCCTACCGGTGCCCTAGATGTTTATTTCTATTATGGATGTATTGTAACACAATTCAGAGGCCTGTAGCCGCCATATCTCTTCTCAGAGATAAGCTACCAGTGCCTTGTCTATAAGCATATTTCAGTAATTTAATTTTAATAAAAGGAAGCATTATTTCCATTGCATCTCTATGCTTATGGTTATATGTGTATTATTTTGTGTTCCTGCATAAATCCAGATCAGTGGTATCAGTTTCTTTTGCATGTCCCCAACGCGGTCAGGGTATAAGGAGTTAGGGCTCGATCTTGTTGGACCGTTTCAAGATCAGCCTCGCAAACCCCAATGACCCCCATGGTAGAAGGAAAGACAGAAAAGGGAGTAGGATATCCTATAAAAATATTTCTCAAGGATGCCCTCGAGAAACAAAGGAATGCGATGATGGATAAATTTGCCCATATCCTTCAACAGATTCCCACCGGCAACACATCTACATCCAACACGTCTGCCAACAGGTCTGTGACATCTTGGAAAATTCAATACTAAGTTCAACAGAATTTGCCTCTCATGGAAGAAATTAATGCAATGGGGACCATTTCTTCCTAAGGAGGGAGGAATGATCCAGGTGGAAATTGGTGGCCACCCAACTATTCCATTTTGATCTACACCATCAATTATTCCAGTTTTCACATTTAGCACAACTTACTATTTTTAGTAAGTTTTTGGGTCCTACATTCCCAGAGCCGTTTTGGGGCCCTAATGATCCAGGTGGATATTGGTGGCCACTCACCTATTCCATTTTAACTCCCACAATCAGTTCTTTCATTTTTTTAGTTTCAAAACAACTTACTATTTTTAGCAGTTTTTCGGGTCCTGAACTTTCAGAGCTGTTTTGAGGCCCTAAATGAAGTTTTTTGGGAAAAATGGAAGCAACATGGGTCATAGACCATGTTTCTCACTCAAAAGTTGTAGTCCTTAGATAGATATTTCTAATGAGTTATCGAGCACATTAAACAGAGATCGTATGCCAAAGTTACGTCCCCAAGAAGTTGAAACACCAATTTACCCAAACATGACCCACAATTTTGGTGCTTCATCTCCTAGGGTTAGGTTTTTGGATGGTTAGGGTTTTTCCATTGTTTCTCAACAATAAATAGGCCTTAGAGCCTCATTGTAACATAGTGGAGGGGCCTGTAGCCATCACATATCTTCTCATAGATACACTACTAGTGCCCTCGCTCGCTCATTTCCATTATGTCTCATTGTAACACAGTTCAGAGGCCTTTAGTCGCCTCATCTCTTCTCAGAGATAAACCTACCAGTGCCCTAGCTATTTATTTCTATTATGGATGTATTGTAACACAGTTCAGAGGCTTGTAGCCACCACATCTCTTCTCAAAGATAAGCTACCAGTGCCCTGTTTATAAGCATATTTCAGTAATTTGATTTTAACAAAGGAAGTATTATTTCCACTGCATATTTGTGCTTATGGTTATATGTGTATTATGTTGCATTCAAGACTAAACAGGTCATTGATGAGGTCAAGTATATCATTGCTCAAAGGGAGCCAGAAAAATTCAAAGCTATGCTATATGAATCTATTGAAAAGTATGGCTTGCTAGATGAAAAAGAGGAACAAGCACTAAGAAAAATACCTAGAACTAGAGGGTTGAAAAGAGCTCTAGCTCTAGAAAGATAAAGGGAGGTTGAGCTTGCTGATTAGATAACCCTAAATGAGAAAATTTCCATAATGACTAATGAAAATACGGATTCATGGCTTGATAGATCCAATCACCACTTGGAGAAGCTTCTAGAAAAGGCTAATAAATATAATGAACTATTGAGGAGGAAAGTCAAACACCATGCTCTAAAGGAGAAAATTGCAATGGCCAAGCTCAAAAGAGCCAATGCAAAAATTGAGGATTTGACCATGGAAGAGAAGAAGAAATTGGACTTACTTACAGAGGCTTCCCTCCAAGCCTCGCCACATCATCATCAACCATTCTACCAATTTTGAAGAATTTTGAAACTTTTTTACAAAATCTTGGATTTTTTGAGTTTTTCTGAACAGGAATTTAGCATAAATTTGGTCATTTGCACAACGCCCTAGGCACTACGCAAATGTTTGGGGCACTTTTTGAGGGAAATAAGAACACCATTGGATCCTTAAAGACAAATGCATTCCAGAAAACCATGTTTCTAGCCTTTATTTGCAGATTTGACAAGTGAAAAGGTAAAAAACTACCTAAAAAGCATATTTTTGCCCCTATTTTGGCCTAGGCGTTGTGCAAATACCAGTCTTGGGAGAATGAAATTTTGAGGGGTCAAATCAGCTTCATTTTTTAAACTAGAGGAAAATTCAGAAAGAGGACTTGAAGGGCTTTCCAACAAGCCATCTTGGGCCTGATGTGGACACCTGCAAGTCAGTCAAAAGTGGTTTTGAACATGAAGAGTGCAAATGACACAGCAAGGGCGCAAATGACACAGTGAGGGTGCAAATGACACAACGAGGGCACAAATTACCATTTTGGTGATATTTTTGAAGATTTTCTATAATTTTGATTCTACATCAGAAAATCATGTTTCTACCTATGTAGTTAATGATGGTAAATGTAATTATGCTATGGATAAGTTACCTAGGTGTAGATTCATGGTGTAGAAGTTATCATTGAGTCAAAATGAATTAGTTTGAATGTAATTAGGAATGAGTCACTTGGACCATCCTACACTTCAGCTTTCAGTTCAAAATTTTGTGGATCTCTTTATCACCTCATGGATTCGACCCGTGAGGATGAGTGAATGTTGTTTTGATGTCTATTTAGTCCCTTTCTTCACTCTTTGCAAGGGTTGGAATCAATTTGGATGTTAGCTTATTGATTAAGGAACTATTGTACTCATTTTTGGCCAGTTAATAAAGAAGAGTTGCATATATTTTTTGGGATACATGTGGTATGTTGTTTAACATTATTTTTCCTTAAGTTTAATATGTTAGAATGTGTTGTATTCATTTTCATTACATCACTATTGTATGATCTCTTTCAAGTTGATAGGAAGAACACATGCTTGCTCATGCTCCGTTTAGGGAAAGATATCATAATTTGTCTATTTTCCTCTGTTTAGGATGAATACATCTCCCATGCTCTTCCTAGATTCTCATTAGTCTTACAACCATCTCATCACAATCATGTTTAAAGTGGTAAGACTTATGCCTACCTTTCCCCATTGAATCCCTGCAACCCTATCTCATTTTCCCTGACCTAGCTCCCTTGACCTAATATATTCATCCAGTGAAACCCAACCCAATAAAAAAAAAAAAACCCTTGCACTCATATCTAGCCTAAAAACCCTAATTCCTCCAGCCCTCTTGGCCATGACCTTGTGGAGAGAGCCCTCTCCGGTTTGGTAGGGCTTACTACCAAGGCAAAAGTTTGGTATGTGGTTTCCTCTGTTAGGATTCCTTCTTTAGCTTTGGGAATCTGGCGGAGTGATAATATGTACCTTAAGGGCCACCATCATCATTGGTGGTTTCTCTCATGCATGTTAATGGTTTACATCATTGACTGGTAATCAGGTGTTTTCACCCATTTTCGACATCAAGACATCTATTCGCATGGTTAGATTCATACATTGGGTAGATCGAGATAAAGGTGAAGACCTTGGATACCTTTTTTTATTATCCAGGATGCGTGGAGTTATTGAGTATTCATGATTTTACACATGATCCTTTATATACGGATGGCTACGACCATACCGTGGCTCCATTTCCATGATCTCTTTCAGACGGATGACTGCGACCATGCAATGGGTTCATGTGTTATTTGATGCATATTCAGAGATACGTTATTAGGCATGTTTATCTAAAAGATGTCACATATTGTATTGTGTTTGATTTGACAGGTCTCCTGGTAGTGGTTTTCCAAAGTCCTTGCCATGGCCGATAAAACATTTCAACCATCACTCCTGGTTTTTCTTTCATGCTTTAGGGGGCATCTATTACACATTATTTTGTCACATTCCTCATTTGTTATCCCAAGTGTCGTATTTTGTGCCGCTTATGTCACAAATGTCACAAAGCGATAGAAGTTGTATAAAGTTGTTCATTCTGGATAACATGCTTAAGATATCCCTGAATACCTAAAAGGCAATTATATTGAAGGTTTTTTGAAAATTTTGTAAAAAAATCTATTTTACAAGCCCAACATGGTTCTATCCTTTATGAACTCGCACTTTTCACCCTGTACTTATCATGTGAACAAATCTTCTAGCACGATAATTCATTAGTAAAAGAGCGTTGGTCCTCTTGAGGCAGGTTCTCCCAAAATGGAGCAGAAGGCTTAGCCTCTAGAATTCTCGAGAACATATTTCTGGTACTTGGTGTTTAGGGATATGGTCGAATACTCCGATGTTTGGCCCTTGATAATATCTCCAAATATTATCCCCTTAGAGATAAGACCTTTCCCCCTCATTAATGGATCCTTAACCTCCTCATCTCTGCTATAAAAGAGTTCCATGCTAGTAATTCTTGGTTGGTCTTTGCTGATTTCCTTACTTATGCCTGAATTACGACCATACACTACTGATTTAACGAAGGAGAGCAGATCGAAGAACATAGCTTGGAATTGAATTACCACTTCAAAAGAGGCATTCAACATCAAGGCATCGGTTATAAATATTCCTTTTTTTCATTTTATAATAGAAAGTATACTTTTCTTCCCATAATTCTGTTAATATTAATTGATTTAGCATGATAATCCTTGATCTGTCACTTAGATTTCTTTGAAACATATATACTATGTATCTTTACTCTTTTCTCATGTGATCGTCTTTAGAGGTATTCAGACATTGAAATAACAACGAGGAAAGAGGCTGGAAGCAAAAGGATTTACATCAGCACCGATGAGACAACTGAATAAGGAGCAAGGCATGCCAATCTCCCTCCATCACTTTACTATTCAATGTTAAACTAGAGACGCTTATATCATTTGTAACAATTGTTACTAGACTCACTCATTGGGCTAGAGGGATCACTTCTTTACGAAGAAGGGATTTTCTTGTGTAATAATAGGTGACCCTACAACTATTCCTCAAAGATGGTGTGACTTATATAGACCCTAGGAATAGCTTCTTAATGCTTTAGGGTGGCCAAATATTCCTTTTGGAGCTGAAAGAATCCTTGGTCTATGGTCTTATTGGATATGTGAAGGATGATACAAGGTCGATATCCTTCCTATAACAATCACTCAGTTCCTTCTTAAAACACCATACTACATTTAGGGACTTGGATAAGTCATAGTGGGTCTAGGGATAAGAACAAAATATTCAGAAGGCGGTGAAAGTTTTTGGAAAAAAAGAGGTGAAGGCAGAGTCTTGTTTTGTGCGTTTTTTTTTTATATGGTCAGAGGTGGAATATTAAGGATGGAATTGGCTTAAATGGATTGGATGAGGGGCAGAGGAATTTGTGTGGGCCTATCCTAACATTTCCCAATTTTTTTTTACCTTTTGGCCCTTTTTTCCAAGTGTGAATCTCTCGTGTAGCATTTCTGGTTGCTCTTGTAGCAGTTCAAGACAGTCCTATAGAAGTTTAGGACAATCTTATAACATTTTAGGGTTAAGGCATAATTAGGTGCAATTTATTGCTCTGGAGAGAGGTATGGATATGGAGGAATGATGTTGAACATGCAGTGGTTGTGATAGGGGTATGGAGCAAGGGATTTTGGATTTTGTGCCTTCAACTGCTGCTTTCTTGACTATGCTAGGGAGTCCTGCAAAAAAAAAATGTTAGCATAGTTTATGTAGGGAATCCTCATGTTTTATTTATTTTTCTCTCTCTTTTTCCTCTTTTTTTTGTGAGATATGTAGATTTCCTCTGGAGAGGATTTCAACCCGCATACCTGCTCTCGGCACCTCAAAGGAGGTTTTTACCTGGGTATCTTTACATCTTATTTCTCTTCTCTTTTTATTTTTGGCTCTTGGGTTTCGTCATAGAGGTTTTGAACCCTAGAGTTGGCCTTATATGCCTCATAGAGGTTGTTAGTCATCAGTAATTTTTACTATCTGTAGATGACTAAATATTGGTTCTACATTTATAAAAACAAGATTCCTAAATATTGTGAGTTTTAGAAATCTCACTGCCTTCATTATCCTTAAACCAAATATTTTTACTATTCTACTATTTTTCCATTCCATGGTTGACCTACCACTCTTAAGAAACCCCTCATGGGCTTATACCACTCATCTATATCCTGTTTTCCCCACCTATAACCCCAGCACTCTATTTTTACTTTGCATCACCCCTCTACTTTCCATCTAGGATTACCAAACAACCTGTTCTTTCCCATGTTCACCAGGTTCCTCAAGCATTGATGGTATCAAAACTATCTCTATAGGATCTTTAGATAAATGTCCATGATCCATTGTTGATAAATGCACCCTGATCCATTGTTGAAATGTCCATGACCTTTTGTAGGCTCCATAGCCCAATGACTCGAAAACTCTCACTCCATCTATTCTACTTGGTCATATTCCCAACCCAAACAAACAAAAAAACCCTAAACTTAACAACTAGCCTAAAATCAAACCATAAAATCAAACAAGTTCGCATCCTTAGCACAAAATAGAGAGAGTCCTCTTTGAGTCTAGGAAGGTTAGGTCCCGGGACTCCAAATACTGGTTTGATGTTACCCCTGTTCATTTTTTCTCACCAATCTAACAAATTACGGGGCCCTAACATAATGGCGATCACGGTGGGACCTTCTAAGTAAATAACATCTTAGAAATCCTTAAGACCTCATAGAAACCTCAAACATCCTTAGATTGGTATTCAGTTGTTGATGGTGGACAACAAGTACATCCTTAAAACAATAAGCACCCTCCACCTGGTGACTCCACGGGTCTCTAGTAGCCCTGTTGACCCCACTAGTTCTCATAGACTCCCCTAAGAATGCATTAATCATGCTGATGGTGGAAAACAAAGTTGAAACCTTCCACCTGGCGACTCCACAACTCTCAATAGACCTAAAGACTCCACTGGTAGAGAACTCTAGACTGGTTGAAAAGATGCAGTGACCCTTTCTTATTTACAAACATGGATCCAAGGATAAAAAGGAGATATGCTCTAATGAACAGAGATCACATCCCTAGATTCCCACACAAAATGCCTTAGATAGACTGGGTTTCAAACCTGCCTATGTTTCAAGATGAAAAATTTGATGACCCCTTGTTACATCTCATCAAATTTCATATATATGTATGGAGGTTAAAAGTTGAATGGCATGAATATTGCCTCATGAAAATGTTCATGGGGACATTAGAAGGGAATGCTATAGAATGGTATGAAGGCCTGAAACCTAGCATATTGTTTTCTTTGAAGGATTTCCACAAGGTATTTTATGAACACTATAAAGAATATTGTCCATATTTATCATTAGCTGAAAATTGATGTGATCAATCTGATGATCTCATACAATACCTTGTAAAAATTGATGAAGATTTGGGAAATTGGCATCCTGAAAGCCTATTAGAAGCAATTCATGAATTTCATTCTCAAAACATCTATCATGACATCAAAGAGGATTTGGTTGAGGATGAAATCAGTCAGGAAGTAAAGGAAGATCCACAAGATCTATCCAAAGAAATAAGTGATGATTCACCATCTCTTATAAGTGAGGCTCAAGAAGGCATTCAGCCTCAGAATCAGCCTTCATAAGGAAGAAAATTGTTGTAGTGCTTTCCAAAGAAAGAGAAAGGTTCCTCATCTTTTAACTGAAGAGGAAATAGATTAGATTATAAGCATGCAACCAGCCTCTAAACCTTCATGTGAGCAAAACATTTCTATTTTTCCTCATGCTAATCTTAGCCACCACAAATTAGAAAATGGACTTGTAGACCAATTCAAGGAGAAACAATCTGATAATCCAATATGTTTGATTGGTGACATTACTTATTTTGATGACTGTCCAAAGTTTGATCAGTATGATGATGGTTTTGATCTCCAAACAAAAGCTAATCTTGCAGAGCAATTAGTAGTTGGTTTTTGGGAGGGAGTTTAGTTTCATCAAAATAGTAATCAGCCAATACATATCAGCTATGACATTGATGAGGAAAGTCTAGAAAATTTAGAGGTAAGTGAATAATCTCTGAATCTTTGCTCTACTTCATTTCAGTCCATCAGGAATAACTTTCATGTGATTGGAAATTAGCAGTTTTTTAGTTTTGATGTTGATATTGGGAAAGATGATGAACTTCTTGAACAAGTTGATAATGAGAAGCCTCTTCCTGAGGTGGTTGAGGAAATCATTTATGACATATATTTCTCCTCAGCTCTAGAGTTGCAGCCACCAAGTCCCATTGAATTTCAAATTGCAGATAATGGCTTAGAAATTGATAAACACAGGAGATTTGTTGAGTTGCCTTCTCAAGAGGATTTACTGCCAAAGAGTACTCCTGTCCATCAACTTGATAGCCTTCACACAGAGTTAAACCCACTCAATCAGAATACATCAGGTTTTTTGGAGGATAATATTGCAATATATGATGAGGTTGCTAGCATAGATGATCATGAGGAAGATGTGGAGTTTCTTGTTCAAAATAATCCCAAGCATAGCCAAGTGGAGGAGGGAGTAGTCTTGAATGAAGTCTATTTTTCAAATATTCCAAGATCCATTTGATTTTTTCTTACAGACATTTGAACAAGGAGTAAAGTATGTCAGAAGTAGTTTGATGAAAATTTTAAAGAAAATTTTAGGCACTACTGTTCAAAAAAAAGTGAGGTGGAAGTGGCTTTTTTATTTTGTCAGCACATTCAAAAAGATGAATGAAAATCACCCATGGAATCATCTACTTGATTGGTTATACTGGAAAAGAGAGTTCGCCAAATGAATATATATCATGTATAGATTAGATTAGGATAGATTAGGTATGAAAAATAAGCTCAGCACTTTGAGCATATAGCTTTAGTTTCAGAATGTTTTGTCAAAAAATGAAAACACAAAAACAGAGAAAAGAAGAAAAGAGGGCAGGAAAAAGAATAGGTACAACCCAATACCCAAAAAGAGTACTGCTGAAAGTGTGCAAGCCTAAATGCCACTACTTGTTAAGAAAAAGAGTCTTATTCAATCATCTAGCCTAATCATGGCTGAACATGTTTTGAATTTGTGATGATAGGTTAGTGAAAGAAGACTTGTCAAAACCATGTAAGCTTGACTTGTCAGTAGGTTAGATTAGGAAGAAAAGATGCTGGTTCTAAATGCTCAAAACTGAACCAAAGAGAAAAGATAGGGATGCCTAACAAATAATAAATCACAACCCTCATGTTTTCTAGTTTTGTTTGTACAAAAATAATTTCTGTGTGCATCTTGTCCCAATGCCACAATCCACGGTAAATCATATTGCTTAATCCTGGTTTAAATCATGTTTTCAATTTCATGTCAGTAGATTAGAAAATGAAGTCTGTCAAACATCTTAATCTTGACAGATGAATAGTCTAGGTAGATAATAAAAGAGTTCATTAGCCTAATCTGAACTCTTGGAAGTGATAAGGGTACAAGCAGATAGTTGGTTTTGCTTTCAAAAGAAAAGAATGTCAAGGGTTTTCCAGTCCAATTGCACCCAAAAGAAGAAAAAATGTTAGGTAGGGTATGGTGTGTAGGTAGAAATGACGTTGAAGAAATCATATCTTTTCGGATTTTTTGAGATCATACCTTCAAGAGAACATCAACGAATGAAGGAAAGAAATCTGCCAAGTGCAAGTAAGGCATTGGTCTTCAAAACTCAGATATTTGAGCTCTGAGGTCTTGGAAACCTCCTGAAAAGGAGCTGCCCTCCCCAGGTGGAGCCACTGTTAGTCATCAATAATTTTTACTATTTTTAGATGACTAAATGTTGGTTCTAGATATCTAAAAACAAGATTCTTGAATATTGTGAGTTTTAGAAATATCACTGCCTTCATTATCCTTAAACCAATTTTTTTTACTATTATACTATTTTTCCATTTCATGGTTGACCTACCACTCTTAAAAAACCCCTCATGGGCTTATACCACTCATCTATATCCTGTTTTCCCCACCTATAACCTCAACACCCTGTTTTTCCTTTGCCTCACCCCTCTACTTTCCATCTAGGATTACCAAGCCTGTTCTTTCCCATGTTCACCAGTTTCCTCAAGCATTGATGGTATCAAAAATATCTCTATAGGATATTTAGATAAATCAAGTATATTTGATTTTGGATCTTCAATACGTCAATTTGCCAAAAACTCTGTTTTTACACTTGAAGAATCCAAACCAATTTTTAGTCAAAGACCAAGTCAAAGGACCCTCCCACTCGATCATTATGGTTACATAGGTTGTAAGGTCGTCATTGGTGTTTTAAAGCTCTATTTTTTCCTGTACTAGAAGTTGGTTCAAATTCAAGACAAGATCAACACATGGTTGCCCAAGACAGATTATAAAATTTCCTAATAGGACTACTTTATCAAGTTCAAGTTCTACAAAAGAAACTGTGCATTTTGCATTTATGCAGGAGTGTTAAAGTGACTATCAGTAGAAAATTGGTAAGGTAAGAGGCCTGCTCCTCAATGAAGACATTCACAACAAATAGAGAGGAAGCAATTGTGTGTTCAAGAGGAATCAGGGTTTCTGAGCCTAATTGGGCCAACAGTGTGCCAAGCAAGGATCCAATGCAACAAATCACATGGAGGAGACACATCAAGAAACATGAAGAGAAGCAGAAATTATAGATGAAATAGGGAAAAGGTGAGGTGAACTGGAAAGAAAAGAATGAACTTGAAAGGACTATAGAGAACTTAGAAGACAACACTAATAATTTTTCTCAAGCAGCCCATAAACCTAGGGTTTTGGAAATATAGTGAAAAGAGGTAAAGTGAAGATGTTAGGCCTTCATGATGACAACAAAAGGAAGATTTGAAGGGACTACTGTAAGTGACATCCAGGGTTTGCCAAGGTAAAGTGTCTCACTGCCTCAAAAGAACAGGGATGAAAAGACTATCAGTGAAAGGAGGGTCAAGCTCTCTTTTCAATCATTTACAATCAATGGTTAAAAGATAGAAAAACATGATATGAGCTCCAAGGTAAGAACAAATAAGTTTTGAAGGTACTGCCACTGTGTAAGTGCCTAAGGTTTCAAAGTGAATTTAGCATGTTTCAAAGATTAGAGGGGAAGAGTCACTTCAAGGTTTTCATGACACTTGTTGAATGAAAGAGTTGAAAGACATAAACAAACCAAAGCATAGTCAATCATGTGACTCAAACAAAATTTGCAGAACAAGGAGGTGAAGTGTATCAATGGGCAAGTTTTAAATATAAATTCAGGCACCTGCAAATCAGAAGTGGCCTAAGGAGGTGAAAGGCATTGTTTAAAACCCATGGTATTGGAAAAAGAGTGTTGTGAAGGTTTTCCCTTGAGTTTCAGTCTCAAAAGTGCCAAAAGCAAACCCATCAAAACCCCCAACATCACAGAAGGAGTCAAATTCACCATTTAAGAAAACCTACCTACAGACAATGTAGATGGTTATTCAAAGAAGGTAAAGGGCATTAATTTGAATTCACAATGAATATCAAAGGACATTTTTTTTAAGGTGTCACCTCAAAAGAGAAAAGATAAAAGGCCATTTCAGTGTTTTTTATCACCTGCAGCAAAAAGTCAAAAGGACATTAGTGAAAGAGTGACAAAGGCTAGAAAGCATTAGAAAGTGGGTTTGTAAAGGTAAATTTAAAACCCCTAAGCCTATAAAAAGTCCTCAATCCTTCAAACAACTCATTATGCACTTGTGAGAATTTTCAGAGCGATCCGGAGGGAAAATTGTGAGTTTTCAGTCAAATTTCGGGCAAGTTACCCGGCGCTGCACGTTCAGAGCAGCACTGCACGTTCAAGGTCAGGTGCTATGCCTTAGGAGAAGTTTCCTGTGGAAATTACTCTGCGCTGCACGTTTAGAGGCACGCGTTGCACATTCAGAGGCGTGCTATGCGTTCACAAAAGAAGCCCGGCAGGCTTGTGCAAAGGCATTTTAGCACTGCGTTTTCAACAGACTCGACTGGCCCTGTAGATGCTGCACGTTTGACACAACCGACAGGCCCGACACCTCGTGAACGCGTTGCGCGTTGGACCTAAAGCTCCTCCTGCACTTGCAAACACTCAAATGACCTCAGAAACACCTCCAAGCTGCCATCAAGGGTCTTCAAAGCATTTTTAAATTGGTAGATGGATGCCATACCTTTCCCTCCAGACATCTAAACATATACCCTCACCTCTAGAAGACCCTCTTTCCTCACCCTCTCCCAATGCATCAGTATAAGAGGAAAGTGGCAATGAACAAGAAAGTGATCATGAAGGAGAAGGTAATGATCAATCAAGAAATGATGAAGAAGAGGACAATAAAGAGGAAGAAAATGAAGAGGCAGAGGGCAGTGATGTCAGCATGGTAGAAACAAATGATGATGTTGGCAATAGCTCACAGAATGCAGAAGGCAGTATGGAACAAGGCCATGATGAACAAGATGAAGGCAGTACGAAGAATAGTGCAGAAAATATAGAGATAGAAGACAATGAAACAAAGTTTGATGAGGCTCCTGACAATTGTAATGATGATAGTGCAAAAATCAGTGAAGAGGCAAACAGTGAGGCTGATATTGGAAATAATGAGGTAAGCAACAGTCAAGGTAATGAAGAAGTTGACATAAGTGAAACAAATGACAATGAAGTTCATAGTGATCATGAAGACAACCATGAGGAAAACAGCCCAAGAAAGGGCAGTGATATCAGCATGAAGGATAGAAATGAAGAAGTGAGCCAAGATGTCAGTGAGCCAAACAAATATGACCACAATGATGGAAACAAAACAAATGGCACTAAAATGAGCAGATTTGAACCTCTTCCTTTGAGATACCAAAGAGGAGAAAGGCACGTGTTGGCTGCCTCTAAAATTCAAGGGGCCATGCCTTCTACATCAAAAAATAAGCTTGACAAAGGCAAGGAAAAGGTCACTGTTGGAGATAAGAAAGGCAAGCATCAAACTAGACAAGAGTGCCAATTCATTGACCTTGACAATGAAAATGAAGATGAGGAGAGGATTACAAGAATCTTGCTCCAAAGCAAGGATGCTCAGGCCAGAGACCTACAAAGATAGCTTGGCATGGAAAAGTATATTATTAAGTATTATAAGGACTAAAAAAAGCAGCTAAAGAAACAAAAAGGGACGTTGGCCTACAGAAAAAGATGGCCAAGCACTATGCATTGAAAAATCAAATTGCAAGGGCCAAGCTCAAAGGTGCCCTTGTTGAAATTCAAGCATTCAAAGAGGGAAAACACCAATAAAACCTTGATATATTAGCTAATTCTTCTCTATAGGCATCCCAAACCCCACGAGGAAGATAATTGCAAATTTTGGGAACTTTTTGGAAATTTTTGGTTTTTGCTGATTTTAAAGGCCAAAGGTGCAATGCCCTTGCCGCGGTGCTTTTTCTCAGGGCATCCTCAGGAGGTAAAGTTTACGTTTTTGGAATCATCTTCCCTAGGAAATCATGCACACCAAATTTCAGAGCATTTGGAGCAGTTTTGGTCCCTCAAGAGGCCCAAAAACATGCCAATTTTCACCTTTCTGCCTTGTTTTCAGGGCTGGCACTACGACTTCAGCAACCTTGGTATTTTTGATTTTTGAACAGGTTAATGGATCCAAATCAGAAAACCAAGGTTGGTTTTGGATATTAGTCTCAATAGGATTTCCAACAAGCCATCACGGAGCCAATTTCGATAACGGGAAGGCCTTCAAAACTTGGCTGCAAGAGGACCCAGTTTTCCTGTGCAGGCACTGCGCCTTCAGACCTCACTACTACACCCTTATGTGGAAAATTCAACAAAAGGCACTCATTTATGGAAAAAAGATATTTTAGTGTTTTTTGGGGAAAATCATTCCAAATTTAGGTGTTAGAAGATATTTTTGCATTTATTTCATTAGATATTTTATGTCTTGGGCCTTGCATGGTCTCTTAGACATAAATGGTATTTATTGGTATTTATGAAATTTTCAAACCATAGTTAGGGTTTTTTCCCTCCTTTTCTAGATAAGTAGAGCATGAGGGCCTTATTGTAAAATTTTGGCATTTGATGACTCTTGTGAGTAATACAAAGACTTGGATATTGAAGAGAAATTGGTCTTGGTGTTAGTGGATGGCTTGGCTTGCTCAACAATGGAGAAGGCTTGCTTGTAGGATCCCTGAGCATAGTTAATGGTGATGTGTTCCAATTTAGTTCATGTTTTATTTTGTTATAATTATGTTTCATATTTCTATGTTGTAGTAGGACAAAGGATTTAGGCTAAGAAATGTTGTTTAGAGGCACCTTAGCTCTGTTTGTCCTCTATTGCCTCTATGTTTTGCTCTGCTAGGTCAGTTTAGAGAATTCTCAGTTGCTCTCTAGACCCAATTATGCTTGTTTATCTCATGAATGATTCAATATAGTAAATTTCAAGATGTTTTATGGTTATCCCTGCGTGTTTAATGTTACTTAAACATTGTTCTTAAGATCTTTCTTTGGAGTATCACTGATTAGGTTTAGCCAAAGAGGTTTATGTTTTAATCATGCCCTTTGTCCATTCTTGAAAGGTTGCCTTGGAGGTCTTTATAGCTCCTATCAACAATTTTTAGGAGTTCCCTCTTCTTTGATCTATGCTATATGTGTATCTTAAATGTTTTCTAATCGTGAAGGTGAAATCACTAGAAGTTTTACAAGTTTCTTGCCTTCTATAGTTCATTGGATTGTTTGTCTTAAATGCTTATTTACTTGATTTTAATCAAAGAAGTTATTGGTATGCCCTGTCTATGATTACTTCTTTATGCTTAGTATTGTTGAAGACCATTCTTTTTTAAAGGTACTTGTTCAAGGATTCTTAACTTCCCTTTTACACCTACTATGTTCACAAACTTGATGTTCATTTCATCTCACACAAACCTTGAAGATCCATTTGACCATGTTAGATTTTCCCTGTGATGCACCCTGATCCATCGTTGAAATGTCCATGACCTTTTGTAGACTCCATATCCCAATGAATTGAAAATCTCTCACTCAATATATTCTACTTGATCATCTTCCCAACCCAAACAAACAAACAAACCCTAAACTTAACAACTAGCCTAAAATCACACCCTAAAAGAAAACAAGTTCGCATCCTTTGCACAAAATAGAGAGAGCCATCTCTGAGTCTAGGAAGGCTAGGTTCAAGACTCGAAATACTGGTTTGATGGTACCCCTGTTCATTTTTTCTCACCAATCTAACAAATTACGGGGCCCTAATAGAGGTTTTAATCTAGGCCCTTAATTTTATTTTTATTTTTTATTTTTAGAATATTGGTGGAATGAGGGCTGTGAGCCTCCCATTAAAATTCAAATCCTTGCTAATTGAACTAATAAACTCATATTTGGACAAAGATATATTGTACAACTTCAGCCTATAACCATTAATAAGCAAGGGAATACCTTCCTAGTCAATTGTTACAATTTGGATAGACCCATTTTCATGACCTTTTTCCACTAGATAAGGGCCCAACCATCTTTTCAATAATGTTCCTTTGAAATCCTTTAATATTGAGTCATACAAAAGAGCTAAATCACTTCTTGAAAACATATCTCCCTAATGTGTTTTCATGCCAAATCTTCCTCTGTAGCTGGAATTAATCAGTATCTAGGAGAGCTTACAACCTGAATTCATATAAACCATTGACTTGGAGAAGCTAATTTTTTTGCTACAATGAGGTCCAAGTCGAACTGAGATCACATCCTTAGAGTATAGTATTCAAATTCAATGGACAACATGGCCTTCTTCCCATAAAAAATTCAAATGGGGTAAATCCAGTTGTGGTCTTCCAAGTGGTATTGTAGGCCCAAGTGGCTTCTATAAGTTTGTCTTCCCAATCATTTATTCCGCTGCTAACAAAATTAGTTATAATTTTCTCTAATGCTCTGTTTGTGACCTCCACTTTCCCATTTTATTTAGGGTGATAGGAAGTTTTTCTTGAGAGTGATATGAATTTGATGTCCTGTGCTTGATGTGGTGTTTCTTCATGAGGTATTTGATCTTATTTGAGGTGAATTGCGTCCCTTGATCCGTGGCCAACTATCTTGGGAAACAAAAAATTTAGAAGATGTTCTACCTCAGAAACTCAATCACCTTCTGCTCAATTACTTCCTTAACTGCCTTTTTTTTATTCCATTTAGTAAGGTAATCAGTGCACATAATGATATATCGCTTTTGTCCTGATGGGGGATCAATGGGCCCAATGAAGTTCATGCCCCATTTCTCAAATGGCTCTAGAGTCACTTGAGGTTGTAAGGGAATCTCATCGTTAGGTGTGGGCTTACCCATCCTTTCACACCGATCACATCTGGTGGTGTACCTCCTTGCATGTTGATGTAGAGTGGGTCAGTAGTAACCAAATTGTAGAAATTTGAAGGTTGTTCTCTTAGAAGCAAAGTGGCCTCCAAAATTTACGCCATGTAATGCTGAGAGTATGTCAAAGACCTCCTCTTCCCTCACACATATTATCAAAATATGATCTGGCCCCAACTTGAAAATATTTCCCACAATCCAAGTGAATGGGGAACTTTTCCTAATAATATTTATTTTCTCCTTGGAGGATAGATTAGGAGGGAACCTCCTACTAAATCAAGTATTTTGTTATATCAGCAAACCAAGGAGAGAGCATCAAGATGGAAAATATGTGTTCATATGGGAGTTGATCATCTACCATCTCCTCACTTTCTACAGGCAAGGCCAATCTTGACAAGAAATATGCAACCACATTCTCTTTCACTAGTTTGTCAATAATAGTCGAGTCAAACTGCTGCAATAATAACAACCGTCTAGTTATCCTAGCTTTGACATCAAGTTTGTTCACTAAATACTTAACAAATGCATGATCAATGTGAAAAAAGTTTTATATCTAGTGTTGTAGTGCCTAAACTTGTTCAAAGAGTGTACCACATCCAGGAGTTCCTTTTCAGTGACTGTATAATTTAGATCAAATTTATAAAGGTTATTACTAATGAAATAGATAAATAAGGATTTTTTTTTGATGCATCTATGTGTATATGGAAAGGAAATTCCCAATTTATACCTCTAAGGATGGGCGCAATGGTCAACTTTTCTTTTAGTGCTTCAAAGGCTCCTTAACATTTTTATGTCCAACAAAAGTCTGAGTCTTAAGCCTGTAGTACAAACAAGGGTGAATCCAATTTACTAAAGTGTTTAATTATCCTTCTATAATACCCAACCAATCCAAGGAACTCTTGACATATCTTTGTTTTTGAGGGATAATTACCCTTTTAATGATGGAAATTTTGTTGGGGTCAAATTGTATCCCTTCCTTCGATATGGAATGGCCAAGGATAGTCCCTTTATTCATAAAAAAATCACATTTTTCGGGACATAATGATAAATTCATCTTAATGCATTTGTTCAATACTTTTCACATGTTAGAAAGAGCTTCATGTAAGTCACAACCACAAGGGGTGAAGTTATCCATGTATATCTTAGCAATGTCATGAATAAGGTCAGTAAAGATGCTCAAAACTACCCTATGGAAGGTAGCATGTGCATTACACAAAATTAATGGGAGGACCCTATAGGAAAAGGTACCCCAAGGACATGTGAATGTGGCCTTGTCTTGGTCCTTAGGGCTGATCTGTATCTGGTTGTACCCACTAAAACCATCTAGAAAGGAAAATAATCTCTTTCCTACAAGGCCATCCAGGACTTGGTCAATAAAAGGAAAAGGGAAGTGGTCCTTCTTTGTAGCCTAGTTAAGTTCTCAATAATCAACACAGATCCTCCATTTCTTATTTTTCTTGGGGACTATGAATAGGGGGTACACCCACTCACTTTATAAAATGGGGTATATTAACCCTTCATCGAGTAGATTTTGTAATTCCTCTTTTAAAATGTCCTTAAGATGTATATTCATCCTTATCTGAGGTTGGTGCATAGGCTTGCATCCCTCTTTGATGTAGATATGATGAGTAAAAAATGAGTGATGTAAACCATTCATATCCTTATAATCCCAAGAAAAATCATCCAGGTGTTCCCTTATAACACTACATAATTTTTCTTCCTACTCGGATGAGAGGGAGGAGCTAATATTTAGAGCTATTTATGGGATAATCTCTACAACCTTGTCATGTTCTAAGTCAGGGTGAACATAGAAAAAATCACTATAAGGGTTACTCTCAGATTCCCTCATCAATCCATCAACTGTCATGGTAGTGGGAGGATAATTCTGTAAGATATGGTCAATAAGGTCATCTTCATAAATGTTGGCTTGAGGGGTCCTGACGTAGGTTCATAGTTAAGCATAACCAACAAAACACACTTACTACTAGACCTTTCGGAAGTGACCTAATTGCGCAGGTCAAAGTCTCACCCAAAGCAGTATGGGGGGGTGTTGGAACCAGGTTTCCACAACTTGAGAGAGAATTAAATGATGTGGGTGTCTTCAGATCTATAATAATAACGGATTGGCCTTCGTAACATAAACCCTAACCAGAAAGAGATCTAGGTCAATTTACGCAGGCTTTTCTGCGCGCGCATAGACACTGGCTTCATAATCCCTTAACAGTATTAATAAAGTGCTACTCAGGTATTACAATAACAGATCCATGCTTCTACCATTCACATTAAGCATTGAAATAGGTACGCAATCAATCCAAACACATATAATATACTTTTTGCAGTAAACAGAAATAATACAAAAAAAAGATCAGAAAGGAAAACATAGATGCATTTGATACTCAGAATTGTCCAAAACAGTCCTTTATTCATCCACAGTTTATAATATCCTTACAATACTTTAGTTCTACCTGGGCACACAACCAGCAGGGTCCGCACACAACATTACTAAGGTCTCCACGTACACAACCAACATGAGCCTTCTATACCCAGACAAAAAACATAGATTTATCTCAGAGATCTATCATTCATAAAACTTCATCAAAACTTAGAAATTTTCTATCCAACTCGATCTATATTTCTATTTATATCTTTAGCCTACGCTCATCAAAGGTCCGCAAATTATGGTTTGAGACTCCCAGATCTACCCCTTTTCCCATTGCAACACATGAAGGGGCTTTGACCTACCCCAAAGCCCCTTGACCCGAGTATTTATTAGCATGCACGACTCAAAATTAAAAAATTAATATATTTTTATCAAAATTATGGTCCTAAGGGACCTCACTCCAACAAGAAAGCTACCTCCTCCAATAGCAGTGTGTAGTGTGTAGAATGGGTAGAGGGACACCTAGTAAAATTCTTCCTCTTCCTCATCCTCTAACAACAAGGGAAAGTCATGATCACTAGAAGGTTCAGTAGGAGGATACAACACAAGATATTTTGATAGATGGCCATTCTTAATGGTCATGTTCCCAACCTTGGAGCTAATTTAGGCATCAATAGTGGCCAGCCAAGACCTTCCTAGGATGAGAGCATAACCATTTAGCTTGGTTTTGGGCTGGAGGATAAGGAAATCAGTGGGGTACTCCCAGGAGTCAATGGATACCATTACATCCTCAATAACTACCTAAATAGCTACTGTATATCTATCTCCAAGATTCACTACTGTAGTAGTCTTCCTCAAGGCCGCTTGGAGATTGAGCTTGAGCATGGTTTTCTTGATCATTACATTTATTGCAACCGTAAGGTCAATTAAGGTATTAGGTACCATACACCACTTGGCTACCAGGATCCAAGTGCATTGGGGAGATTACCCTCCCAAGCATCAAACCAAACACTGATTTCCCAATAACATTGATAGTGGGGGTATCTCTTCTTCTTCTCCCATGCCTTTTGAAACAATCTTCCTTGATAAGCTTGTTGTAAATTGGGACATATTTTATTTTATAGCTTTGAAGAAGAGAGTGTTTTGACATGTTGGTGTCTCGTGTTTTGATATTTTGGCAAATCAAAAGACAAGGCAACATCAGAACCAATCTTTAGAGTTCCAGGATCTAGTCCTCCTGTTCTCAGAGAGGGATCTCTCAAATGTTTGTTTGCAAAGGTTTATCTTGTGTGCTTAGCATATGGATTTTAGACTAGTTATTAAGTGCAGGTGTTTGTTTGTTTGTTTGGTTGGGTTGACATAGTAGAAAATGAAAGATCTAGGAAAGATATATAGAATGGATAAACATCTGGTTCATTGGGCAATGGAGTCAAAAAGAGGTCATGAAATACTCATCAAAGGATATGGGATATCAGAGGGCAAATCTAACTTGGCCACAGGATCCTTTGGTTTTGGAATGAGATGGACATCAATGATTTGGAAAGAGAAGTTTAATTCTCAAACAAAGGGAATTTGAAAGCACAACTTGAACAATAAAGAGATATTTGGTAGACAAGGCTAACCACGAATTCTACAAATCACAGCTTTAAGCAAATAATGATTTCAAAACAACTTTTAAAATGAAATCTAAGATTCGGGGAACACCCTATTTCCTCAAAGATTTATTTTAAAGGACTTAGAAACATAAAATATTTACTGATAATTATAGTCATAGAAGAGGGAACACCTAAAAACATATATGATCATAATTATAATGACCTTTAAGCCAACTGTTTAAGTGAGGACAAAGGGCAAGATCAAAACATACCTCTTTGATTCACTATAAGCAAAGAAATTCAAAGGGAGACTTCAATAACAGTTTTTAAGTGGCAGCAGACAAGCAGGGAGAACCATAAATCATGCTGAAACCAACTATTTGAGCTATCAAGGAAATAAACAAGCATGAAGACTAAAGAGAAGGTTTAAAGCCTCTAAAATACTTCAGCAGAAGAAAACATAAAACAGTGAAGGGTGAACAGGTCTAAGGTGCTTCTAGGAGTCATTTCTTAGCCTAAAACTTTCAACCTACTGTAGTAAGAAATTATGGAACATAATGAAAACAGGGGAAAACATAAAACAGTTCAGAATACTTCACCAACAGTGAAGCTCATGAATCCAATGATAGAGCCTTCTCAGGAACAAGCATGCAACAACATCATCAAGGTTTCCAAGACTTCAGTTTTTTCTTCAACTTCAACGGACTATGTATTTATTTTAGAGAGTTTCAGTATTACAACTGGTGATCAAAAAACAACCAACCAACCAACACACTTCTCATCTTCTACAGAAGTATTTATAGAAGAATGAGGAGGTGAGATCTGATAAAATATCTGTTAGGACAATTAATACAGATTAATGACTTCTCGGCCTTTGAGGGGCTCGATGAAGAAGTTTACAAAACGTTCTGTCTGTACTAATTGTTTTACACTTAAGATTAAGCTCAGTGGGAGATTTTGTTGACTTTGAGGCTCTGTGTCATGTTGGAGTAACTCTGCAGATATTTTTTGCATTAAGTTCCTTGCAGAAGTAACTCTCTGGCTGCATTGAGGCAAATATATGATTTTGCTCAATAACTTCGGCCTCTGTTTGAACACTTGTGGCTACAGGTGGCACTGTGGTAGCTGGGAGGAATCAATTTGCCTCAGATGTGGCAGTGGAGGCCTTTCTGTCTAATAAAACACTTATGATTTTCTTTTAACTGTGTTTTAATTTGGGGGATTAGGCTTTTGATAATCAATCTTAGCCGTAATCCCTGCAAATCGGTCTTCAATCTTCTGTTCTGCTGTATTTTGTCTTCGACGCTGATACTCTTTTGTTTTATATGTAATTATCTATGTCTTGTTGATGTGCAGATCCACAGAGGGTTCTTTATGGCATCAGCACTCATGACGCACTGACAAAACGTGGTGTTGAACCCTTCGAATGGATACTCTTTAATAAACAAAGCCTGAAGGATCGTCATCCTTTGGCTTTAATTTTCCTTTTTAAAATATTGGAAACCCATTAGGACCTGTAAAAAACACACAAATATTATAAAACCCTACGTTACTTGGGAAAAACTGCTTTGGAGGCTGCGAGAAGGAGCGTGGCATGGCCGTTGGATGGCAATGGTCCAATGGAGGAGATTTATTTAAAGGAGGTCAAAGAAGAGTGAAGGAAGAAAAAGTGAGGATTGTCAATCGCGCAGAGATCAACGGCGGGGATTACGTGTTGGAATCCTCTTGGCAGAAGGTGGAAAGTGATGAAATAATGCGGGAATGATCTGGGACCGTCTGATCTGGACACATGGACGGTCCAGATCCAATCAGAGGATCGCAATCGGCGGGAGGAGAAAAGGGGTGCGATGAAAATCTCCGATGCGATTGCGCGATCGGGAGGGTAGAGGCGATTAAGCGATGGTCGTTGATCTGAGGATCAGATCAACAGCGGGGAGCGAATCGAAGGGATGACCGATCGGGGGGACAAATCAAATACATGCGATTGAAACTTGCGATGGAATGTTGCGCAGGCCCTTGATCTGAGGATCAGATCAACGGTGGAGAACAAATCGAAGGGTTGGCTGATCAGAGGGAACAAAAAAATGCAGCGATCAAAAGTTGTGATGCGATTTTGCGTGTACCGTTGGATCGAAAGACTAGATCAATGGTCGAGATTGTTTCAACTTACGCACCAGCGGAAACCCTTTAAAACATAGGAAAATCCAATCATTTTAATATAAACAAAGTTTTTATGGTATGGGTGGGATGCATATATATATGATAGTTAGGCGCTTGTTTGCAGGGCCTTCAGATGTATGGAATTAAAATAGGCCCAGGGTTGTATATATAGGGGAGCCAATCGCATCAGAGTTTTCGGGCCCGGCCTTTCAATCAACCCATTGAACTTTGCGATAAGCGCCTTGGGACTTAAACTCTCGATCCCGGGCGCAGGATATATGAATGCAAAGCGGTGGGGGTTATATATATATATATATATATATATATATATATATATATATATATATATATATATATATATATATATATATATATATATATATATATATATATATATATATGACCCAATCACATCGGAACTTTTGATGTGGGTATTTCAATCAACCCATTTGCGAATTCCTCTGATGTGATTGCGCGATCGGTCTTTCAATCTAACCATTTTTATATTAACACGTGAGTTTAACATATTAGATTAAAAGTTAGGATAAAAGGGTTTTATGTTTTAAGAAAGAAAAAATACCATCGGGGAGTGAATATTTATAATTTTATAGCACCCGATGGTGGGCCCACGGGTTATATGAAATGATAATTCGATCGGAGGGCATAAGCGTAAGGCTTAATCGCATCGAAACTTTTCAGCATGGCAAAAATACTTGTGCGCTTGGATTTGTGCAATGCAATAAGCGCCGAAGAGGACTTAGTGCTTGGTCCTAGCACCATGGGAATACAGTGGGGAAGTGGTTAGGGGGCTTAGCCGAAGGGGCTAAAGCCTAAAACATAAAACATGGATTTTTTATGGATTTTCAATGTTTTCAATGGGATTCGAGGGTTTCGACAGAGTTAAAAGAGAAGCTTTAAACTTTGTAAAGGGGATTTCATGAAAGGTGAATGGGGGAAAATGAAAAATAGAGGAATTTATGGGAGTGAAAAAGGGGTAAAAAGTGAAGGTTAATTTTGTGGTGGAAGGAGGGAAAAAGGGTCTTTGCAGCAGTATTTTCACTTATGGAAACAACAGAATTTCAGAGTATGAAATGGAAACAATAGTGAATATTTAAGACTTGATGCCTTCAAGAGTCTTCAAGAGCCAACACTTTTTTGCAATAAAATTTGTTCCTTGAAGGCTCAAAAAATTATTTAGTCACCTTTTGGTATAACAAATTTATAGGTGGCTAACAGTGGCTCCACTTGGGGATGGTGCCTTCTTGAAGGCATCAAGAACTTCAGACTTGCACTCTCTGGGAGGCTGATCAGTTCCTCTTCCATTGGGCTGCCTTTCTTTGACTGAATGATATTTTTTCGCTCTAGAAATGGTAACAGCCATGGAAAAAAATGGATCTTTTATCAACAATATTTCTACCTGATCTTTCTGGATCTAACATTTTCTTCTTAGAGTGCACTTGGATTGGAGAAAACTCTCTCACAAGAATTTTATTCTTTTGACGGGGAAATCTAATCTATTTCTGCTTCTTATTTCATGAGACTCTGTTAAGCAGTTGATTCCATATGATTCTCTGACTAATCTGTCTGTTGGGATTAAACTTTCCAATAGATTTTTATTCTCTAGATTCTACAACATAAATTTAAAAACAGCCAAGTCAATATTAAGCTATTTGACTTGCTATGATCTATGGCATAAAAACAAGATGCACATAGACATTATTTTGCAGAAAATAAAAACAAAATGGAAGGCTTAGGATCTGAAATTTCAAAGCATTTTCCTTCATCTTTTTACAGCTCTGTTTTATTTTTTGTTTGAGCTATCTTTCCTTTGTCAACTGGTTCAGATTTTGAGCTGATGGGAACCATATTTTCATATTTTTTGACTCATAATTTGAAACAGATTTGAGTGCTTCCATTTGGAAACTTCGGTTCAGATTTTGAGCATGTTTGAACCTTTAATTTCTATTATAAACTATCTGCGATAAAAAAGATTAAATGATTTGTGAATCAATTCACTATCCTATCAGCAGAAAATTTAAAGCTAATTAGTCAAGATTAAGTTGTTTGACTAACTAGAAGTGTTTTCTTCGGGAGTGGCATTTGATCTTGCACACTTTCAGATTTTTTTCTCTTTTTTGGTATGGGGCTATACCTTTCTTGTTTTCACAGTCTGCCCTTTTTTCTCTTTTTTCTTTGTTTTTGTATTTTTGATTTTTTTATTTTTCTTCAAAACAAAAAACAACAACTAACTACATGCTCATAACTGAGCTTTATTGACATTCCTATCTAACCTAATCTAACTTGGAACATTTACATGTTTTAGCTGATGAACTCTCTTTTCCAGTACAACCAAT
>JAXQQM020063219.1:0-53438 GCA_034641835.2 Pinus albicaulis
AGTTATGATACAATGACTGCTTAAAGAAATGAAATGAAAAATATATACATTAATACACAGAACCTCGGCTGAGCAGGGGCCCTCTACGCAGCTCTGGTATGATCTTCAAACACGCATTAAGTTATGAAACAGAGTTTTTCACATTAAAAAGAAAGTCATTACAGGCTGGTGGTATTACGGCTCAAGGCAGCGTAATCACCACATAACAGAGTACGCACATCAACTTAACAGATATATCAACTTAACAACTATCAACTCACATTCACTAACTCTACGTGCGTATGCAAACGCTCTTTATAAAGCAATAAAATGTAACTGTCTCCTGAAGTTTATGATAGCAGCCACCACGTAGACCACTAAGGCCACGGATTTAGGAGTATGGCCATGTTGGAAAACGGATCTATGGAAGGTGGGCGCTTAAATTCAACTCCAGAACTTTGCACATATGTCAATTAACCTCCGTAAGCTTGGAAACGGCCGTATGGATGTTTCTATGCCACGAAACAGAGTCCAGCCGACATAGAACTCCACAGTTGACTTCCACGTGGATGGATTTGACCGCGGCTTTCCTTGACGAATTTACTTGAACCAATAGGACACGAACCATGTCCTTGTCATTCCTAGCCTGCCCATGTGGCTCGCTTCCTTCGTTGACACCTGTAACATTGATTTCCACAAAATAGCTGCGGAAAGTTGCAGCGGCTGCGGAAAGTGACAAGTTTCCGCAGCTGTATGAACAAAATTTAAATCAAATAGAAAACACACAAACATAATTAAAAACCATGTTAGATACCCTTTTGCACATTATATTTGACAATTTTGGAGGTTTAGGTGAGTGAAAGAGATATGGAAAAGTGTATGGAAGAGAGACAAATTCGGGACTCAACATACCCCCACTGTGAAGGTGTTGCATGTCCTCATGCAACAAAAATTTTGACACTCTTTATTCAATTCATGTGCCTTGATACTTCAGCCAACACATCTAACCCCCTTCTCTTCTTCTTTGGTACTGCCATCATTCTGGGTTTCTTCATGAGGCACCTGAATTTGATATTCACAAGTGCTCTGCTCAATTTTTGGCATTTCCTTTTAGCTTCTTATTTTTCTTTTGCCAAATACCCAAATGTAACATAGTATTGTCATGGATAATCTTGTCCAGTTTGCCTTGCTCTTTGAGTGTTTCATTTTCATTTTCGATATGCCGATTCAAAAGCTCAAGCTCAAAAATCTCCTGTTTTAATGACTGAACCAAGTCATCCTGCAATGTATGAGGCTGAATAGAAGAGGTACTTGGGCCTGTGGCTGCCTTCTCCAAGGATTCTATATAATCATAGACCTCCTGCTGTTTGGGGTCTACTTCCGGTGTCTTTTTCATTGGACTGTCCTCAAAATGCTGCAAGGGAGAATTATGTTCAAAATTTGGCCGAGGAGAACTTTCATCAATATTTTGCTGAGAATAAGATGGAGTACGCTCATTGTCTGATTGGGAGTGAAAGGAGTCAGGTTCACTAACTGACTGAAATGGACTATGGTCAGTTGGAGACTGTTCATATGTCTCTTCACCCAAATCAATGAAATGAGGACCTTTAATTTGTGTTTTTCTCAGTTTTCCCTTAAGCCTGCTGCTTCTCCTCACTTGCTGTGGTACATTACCCTTTTGTTCTTGTTTTCCTGTTTTTGCCTTTTTAGATAGAGATGATTGTTTTTGAAGAAAAATTAATCTCTCAGATAGAATTTGGTGATCTTCTTCTTCAGAAGAAGAAGTTTTATGGACAGCCTCAACAATTTCTTTCCCTTTTGATATTTTTGGCTTCTTAATTTTGATTTCCTTCTTCTTTCTTTTTACCAATCTCTCTTCTCTATCATTTTTCTTCATAGTAGAAGTATCTTGGATTTCATCTACTGTTCTTTTCCTTCTACTTCTTTTTGCTGTGCTAGCTGCGGAAACTTCCTGTGTAGGAGCATCTTGGGTTTCAACATCCATTTTCTTTCTTCTACTCCTTCTAATTGGATTACCTTCAGGAATTTCCTGAGGTTCTTCAAAGAAGTTTCTAACTAAGAATTGTTCCCATGTATCTTTTCTTTCTTTTAGCTCCTTTTCAATCAAATTTTTTATAAGCCCATGATGATATAAATGAGGCTCTACATCTCCTAGGTGTTTTTGCACAGTCACAGCCATTTTCTTCAAGCTATTGAATAGGAAATAAGGAAGATCGAGAGTTTGGTTTTCAAGGAAATTCATCAATATCCTAGTATGATACATGTACATAGAGCCAAAGCGGCCTTCACATGTGATAAATTTCTGAACAATGAGTAATAAAGTGGCCCATTCATCTTTTATTGCATGCACTGGAATTCCTCTCTTGAAAACAGTGATATCCATACCTTGATTTCGGAGGATTGTTCTCCATGCCTCATCACTGATACTTTTGTTTTTGAACCACCGTTCTCCTTCCTGAAGAAGCTCTGTGGCTGCTGCTATTGATGCTTCATTAACCAAAAACTTGAGGTCTCCCACTTCTGCTTCCGAGCCATCAAATGATCTTGCAAATGCTTTGGTAACTTCTCTGTGGTAACCCCGAAATTTCTGAATAAAACGCAGCCATTTAGCTTTTCTCAACATCTCTTTTGCTTGTGGAAATCCCTCTATGAACTTCGGTCCTTCCGGCTCTGCCCTTAATAATTTTCCCATTTTACTTCTCTGTGCTTCACAGCTTGCCTCTGTGAGGGTTTTAAGCGGAAGTGGGACGATGGAATACACGGAGTCGAGCACAATGCTGTGGAGATGTTATCACAAAATGGAAATGAGCACCATACACAGAATGGAATAAGACTGTGGGTGAATATACGGGAATGAGAGTGAGTAAAAGGAACGGAATGGAGTGAAACAGGGAATGAGAATGAGTAGAGTGAGGTTTTGTAAACACGACAGAGAAACGACAAAGAGGTTAACAAAGTGTAATGCATTCGGCCGCATTTTGAATTTTTGGTGGCTGTGTCATAAATATGAACACATTTTAATCAATGATTATGGAGTTATGCGGCTTGTAAGAGTCCTTTGTCAACTCAAATACGTATCATTATCTTCGGTGGGCTATTTGAACATGAGTAAGAGTCGGAATTTTCAATAATGAAGCCGTTTGTGAATAAATGCAAGAGGATAACATAGAGATCGTGGAGGGTTACGGACTGTCAATATAATCATTGCGCGTTATGGGTAGAGCTCATAGTTTAGAATTACATAAAAATGTGTCTTTTATACTATTTGAAATAAACTTTATTCATACCTTTGGAATCCTTGCTCTTGCCCTTGGTCTTCAACTGATTGATCTTCATTAGTGTCTTGAATGTCCCATTGATCCTCTCCTGCATTTTATTTCATGATTTTATGAAAACAACAACTAACTGTACATTCTTTTTGAAAAGAGAGTAGTAGCAGCTGCGGAATCTGCTTCTGGCTGCGGAAACTGGAGTCAGCTGCGGAAACAGATGTCAGCTGCGGAAACTGACACAGCTATTACTTGGCTGAAATAAAAATGAACAAATGACAAATGACCAGGTGGAAATGGTCATAAAAAGATTTTTATTGATGGAATGGATGAGATGAAGTGGAATGAAGTGAAATGAAATGAAATGAAGTGAAATGAAATGGAGTGGGTGGTGAGATAAAATGAAATAAAAGACAGAATTTTTTTTGGAAAATATAGAGTGTCAGGTGTCCCTGATTTTCACCCCATATTTTCTGTATAAGACTGCCAATCGATGATTGGTTTTCAGGCTTATACCATTTTTTTTTTCTTCTCTTTTTTTTTTCTTTTTTTTTTCTTTTTTTTTTTAACTTGAAAAACAAAAACTAGCTTGGTAGAGAAGAAGGATTCTTCTGTACCAGCCTGATTGCAGAACTTTCTTGAAACAACTTGACAAAATCCTCTTTAGAGAGTGGCTTATGATAAATTTTCAATCTATGGCCATTCACTAAAAGAGGAGTTTGAAACTCATCAATGGTCTTGATTCTTACAGCTCCATTGTTAAAGACCTTGTCAATCTCATATGGTCCAAGCCAATGAGTCTGAAATTTCCCTTGAAAGTCTTTAAACTTGGAGTCAAATAACAATGCCCAATCTCCTTCTTGAAACTTCTTCTCTTTGATATATTTGTCATGCCACTTAGTTCTTTGATATTGAACTAGATCGGTTCTTAGAATTGCTTCTTGTTTGATCTCATCTAGCTCATTCAATTGCTCCATTCTATGCTTTTGAGCTTCTGATAAGTCCATTCCCAACTGAACTGCTATCTTGAAGGTCTTGACTTGGAACTCAATGGGGAACAAGACTTCTTTCCCATAAACAAGTTCATAGGGAGAATGTCCTGTTGTATTTCTCCATGTAGTTCTGTAGGCCCACAAGGCTTCAGGAAGCCTTTCTGCCCAATCTCTTCTATGTAGATGAACAGCTTTGGTGATGATACTTTCGAGAACTTTGTTGGTAGACTCCACTTGACCATTTGCTTGTGGATGGTAAGGAGTAGATCTTCTATGCTTGATTTTGTATTCCTCCATCAGCTTCTCCACCAGATTGGATGTGAATTGGCTTCCTTGATCTATCACAATTTCTCTTGGAACACCAAAGCGAGTAAAAATATCCTCATAAAGAAAATGAACAACCGAATTTTCAGTAGCAGATACTAATGCTTTGGCTTCTACCCATTTAGTAACATAATCAGTACAAACCAATATATACTTCTTTTGCTTAGATGGTGGATTAATAGGTCCAATGAAATCTAAAGCCCATTTTTCAAAGGGTTCAATGAGTACCTGTGTTTGTAATGGCATTTCATTTGAAAGGGTAGGTTTCCCTACTCTTTGGCAGCTATCACATCTTTTTACATATTGTTTTGCATCTTTGAAGAGAGAAGGCCAATAATATCCCAAGGAAAGGATTTTATAGGCCGTCCTTTTGTCCGCAAAGTGTCCGCCGCATGGTTCATCATGACATGCCCTAAGAATATCAGGCATTTCATCTTCCCTGACACATCTTCTGATCACAAGATCTGGCCCTGTTTTAAACAATTCGTTAGAAATCCATGAATATTTTGAACTCTCCCGAATAATTTTTCGTTTTTCACTTGGAAATAAATGTGAAGGTAGTTTCCCTGTAACCAAATAGTTAGCAATATCTGCATACCAAGGAGTCTTAATAGTTAATGCAAACAAGTATTCATCAGGAAACTTATCCTCTACAGGAGAATCTTCTTTAGTATTCTGAATTCTAGACAAGAAATCAGCTACTGTATTCTGTTTTCCTGGTCTATCCAACACAGTAATATTGAATTCTTGCAAAAGTAAGAGCCATCTTGTCACTCTGCCATTAGTAACATGTTTGTTCATTAAATATCTAATTGCAGAATGGTCAGTATGAATAAAAGTTTCATAGCCTGTTATGTAATGTCTAAACTTATTAATTGCATGAACAACAGCTAAGAACCCTTTTTCAGTCACAGTATAGTTCAACTCTGTGGGAGTCAAATTTTTACCGGTGTAATAAATGGCATAAGGAATTAAATCTTTTTGACCCAACACAGCTCCAAGAGCTGTATCTGAAGCATCTGTAGAAATATGGAAAGGAAGTTTCCAATTTGGTCCTCTCAAGATAGGTGCTTCAGATATTCTTGTTTTCAAAGCTTCAAAAGCGGATTGACAATCAGGATCCCATTTAAATTCACAGTCTTTTGTAAGCAACTTGAAGAGTGGAGATGCTATTTTAGTGAAGTTTTCTATAAATCTTCTATAGTAACCAATAAATCCTAGAAAACTTCTAACATCTCTTTGACAATTTGGAATAGGCAACTTGGAGATGACTTCAACTTTTGATCTATCAACTTTAATTCCATCTCCTGAAATATGATGTCCTAAAACAATCCCTTCAATAAACATCATAAAGCATTTTTCATGGCTTAATGAAAGGTTTGTTTCTTTACATCTTATGAGAACTTTTTCCAAATTTTCTAATGCCTCTTCAAATGAATTACCATAAACCGTAAAATCATCCATATAAACCTCTACACAATCATGGATTAGATCAGAAAAAATTCCTAGTACTGCTCTTTGGAATGTTGCAGGTGCATTACATAACCCAAAAGGAAGCACTCGGTAGGCAAAAGTTCCCCATGGACAAGTGAATGTGGTCTTATCTTGATCTTCAGGTGCTACCTGAATTTGATTATAGCCACTAAAACCATCCAAAAATGAAAAGTACTTTTTACCTGCTAATGTATCTAATACCCGATCAATAAAAGGCAAAGGAAAGTGATCCTTCAAAGTTGCTTTGTTCAATTCCCTGTAATCAATGCATACTCTCCATTTACCATTCTTTTTAGGTACTATAACCAAAGGAGAAACCCATCGGCTATCTGAAATTGGATAAATGAAGTTTACATCGAGAAGTTTTTGGAGCTCTTCTTTCACTATCTCCCTAAGATTTGGATTCATCCTTCTTTGAGGTTGTCTGATTGGTCTATTGTTTTCCTCAATATAGATATGATGGATGCAAGTCTTAGGATCAATACCCTTCATGTCAATATACTCCCATGCAAATGCAGTAGAATGTTTTTGCAAGATTCTGGTTAGTTCTTCTTGTTGTGACTTCTCCAGATGTTTGTTGATATTCAATGTCTTTTCTGGAAAAATCTCAATAGCAGAATTACCAAACTCTTCCATAGAATAAAGAGACATTTGTCTCGATGATAAATATTCTATGTCAGATTCCAACTGAAATTGTGTGGGGTCATATTCTGAAGTTATCTCAAAATTTTCTAATGTGTTCAGAATTTGACTATCCTCACCAATTTCAGAAATGGTAAAGACAGGTTGTATAGTGTTCTCATCATCGACCCATTCATTGTCTCCTATTTCTGTAATTGCTCTTGCGGGAGGATACAAATTGAATTTCTTTGTCGAATTACCATTAGAAATGTACATGTCTCCAGATCTACAACTAATAACAGCATCAGCTGTGGCCAGCCAAGGTCTTCCTAAGATAATTGGATGTCCTCCTAGATTGCTTTTGGGAGTCAAAATCATAAAGTCTACTGGATATTCCCAAGAATCTAAGGAGATTGAAATATCTTCTAATACACCATCTGGTTTAATAACCGATCGATCTGCAAGTTGCAATAAGGTAGGTGTAAAAAGAAGGTTAGGAAGTTTTAACTGTTCCATAGTTTGTCTACTCATAATGTTGATAGCAGCCCCTAAGTCAATCAATGTGTTTGGAATTTCTATCCCATTTATATGTGTCTTGACAATTGGACTTCCAGGATCTACATATTTCTGCATGGAAATTTTTCCCATCATAATGTCTGCAATCTTTCCTACCAGGTGGATTCTTCTTGTGTCCTTTAGCTTTCTTCCTGGTCTTTTGAAACTCAACTCCTTTATGGTTTTTGCTAGAATAGGAATTTCTCGAATGGCTCGTAGCAATGGAATCTTGATACAAACATTCTTCAATTCATCTAGAAAGTCATAGTTAGGCAACAAAATTTGTTTTTCCACCCCCTTATCAATTTGTAGTCTGTCCGGAAAAGGAGGTGTAGATGAAGATACATGTTGCTCAACTATAGGAGTTGTGGATGCTAGCTTTTCTTTTTCTTTTTGAATTTTTGAATTTTGAAGAGATTCTTCCTCAGAACCCTTATTGACTTGAAGAGAGTCCTCCTCAGAGGTATCTTGCTCTTGAATGTCCATAGAAGGTTTTTCTAAAACTCTACCAGATCTGAGTTGTACATCGTTGAGAGGAACAATCATATAGGTAGGAAATTGTTGTCCTTCTACCATATAAGTAGTTTGAGGATTCTTATTGTTAGGATTTGGCAATGGCTGAACTGGAAGTTGATTTGTCTTCTGTTGGTATGGGAGCATGAGTTGAGGATTTGTATTTTTTTGAGAAGGTTGATGTTGTGGAAATGGCAATGAAAGTTGTTGTGGATTTTGGTTTGGAAATTGTGGAGCTTGTTGGTTTTGAAAAGATGGAGGATATTGATAAAATTGAGCAAATCTCCCATAAGGATTTTGCATCCCTTGTACCCATGGCTGATATGAATTTTGATGTTGGGGCCAAGGTTGTTGCCAAGGAGTCCAATTTGGTGGGGTTTGAAGATTCATAGGGTTATTAAACCTTTGAGATTGTTGTCCCTGCCAAGGTCTCCTTGCGACAAAACAGAGAGATTCTACTGAGTTTGGATCTTCTTGAAAAACAGCTTTGAGTCCAGGGATTGAAGGACAATCCTTGATCTCATGATTTTCTGAGCAAATCATACATGTTTCTACAATTTTTGCATCCAAGGGACATTCCCTTAAAGCATGTTTCTTTCTACATTTCGGAAAAAAGATGGCTAAAGCATCTGTTTCTGCTTTCTGCTTGTTTTGGATTTTAAGGGTGTCTAGTTGTTCACTAAGACCCCCTAAGATATCAGTTTTAAACTCATCAAGCATATTACCAATCTCTCCCCTACTTACTGATCCAGTTGCAGATTTGTTAGCCCTAATAAGAGAAGAATCCCTAGGCCCTTTTCCAGTTTTAGATCTTCCCCTTGAGAATTGGATACATAGTTCCGTTATATCATGAAATGGGAGTTGAGAAATGTCTCCTTTACCCATCATGTTTAAAATGTCTATCCATTCATCTCTAATGGCTTTTAATAGGAGGGCTTTCAAGGTTTCATTATCTAAGTTGTTCATCTTTGCTCTTTTCAAGTTGTATTGAAATCTTTCAATTAAGTCTTCCAAATTTTCATCTTCTTTTTGCATCATTTTGAATACCTCATCCTTGTGATTGGTGGGCATACAATAATCCAAGTATCTATCCAAAAATGTTTGTTTCATATCATTCCAAGTCCTGATAGATTGAGTGGCTAGTCCCATGAACCATTTCAAAGCAGATCCCTTCAATGTTGAAGGAAACAGTTTGAGTTTTTGAGAATCTTCCATATAGTCATAAGTTCGGCACACTACTTCAAACTCAAACAGAAATGTTTCAGGATTCTCACTTCGTAATCCATAAAAGTTAGGGAGAACAGATGGTGAGATATTTTTCATTGTTGCATGAGTTTCCTCATCAACTATAGGGAATCCAAGCAAATTGTCCCTATTTCTACCGTTATTTCCTTCACCATTGTTATCTTCATTATCTCCTCCTCCTCTACCTCCACCTCTATTTATTACTTCCTCTGCCATGATAGTTTCTTTAGAGTCCTTATAGTCCTCTAGTTCTTCTATCAAGGAAGGATGAGAGAAAGTTTCTTTGTTTTCCAAGTAGGCTTTAGTAGGTGGTATAGGAGAATCCTATAATTCAGCTGTTCTTTGACTTCCAAAAATCTTCAGGCTAGGGGTAGATGGTGGTGAATCTGGTCTATGCCTTGAAGAAGATGGAGTTGTGAAAATCGAACTCTTGGCTTTAGCTATAAACCTTCCCCTAGAATCTCTTGCTCTATGCATGTCATTTTTTTTAGTTTTTTTTTTTAACAAAAGTTGGGCTAATAATTCTCTTTCTGATCTTCCAGATCACACTAGGTGCAAGAAGAGAGCATACTTAAGAAATTAATAAACCAATAACTCTCTTTTCTGATCCTCTAGATCACACTAGGTGCAAGAGGAGAGCATACTTCAAGAAGTTATCAAGTTTTCCCTTCTTTTATGATTTTATGTGTTTTTTTTTTTAAGAAATTGGCTACCTAGTTACACTTCCCCGGCACCGGCGCCAAAATGTTTGGTCAATTTAGTGTGTCCTAAATTGCTGCATTTAATTGTCAATCTGGGAATCGTAAGCTGATGAAGTGCGGCGCACTATATGTGCAAGATAACCTCTTTCTTATCTTTTTGTCGTTTATGGTCTTTCTAAGGTGAAATGGAAATTCTAAAGTGAGAAACAAGCTTGGTTATAATTGTTCAAGGAAGTGATATCCCCTATAATGATTTACCAATCTCGAAACTTCAAAAGCAAATTGAAATTACAATGACAAAAGAAAGTAAACTGCTGAAATGGAAAGTGCTATTAATCTAATGAATCAAAACAAGAAACTAGTGAATATGAAAACTAAACTATTCTTGCTGCCAACTGAACACAAAAGAAACTACGCTTATGGAAATTCAAAATTGCTATGAAATAAATCTAAATCAGATTACATCAATTCATTTTCTGACCCTTCATCATTAGACCAGCTATGACTTGCGGAAGTAATCATAAACAACTTGTGTAACTGATATCTAATTTTGCAGAAAGTAAACTAATACTAAACCATACACACATGATTCAATCCCTCGCCATCAGTCCAGCTGTGGCTTTCGGAGGCAATTGAAGATGTCATACATGATTCAATATATCTAAGTTTGCGAAAAAGAAACTAATACTAAACTACACACTTCATCATGCAGCCCCTCACCATCAGTCCAGCTGTGGCTTTCGGAGGAAACTGAAGACGCTATGAGCAGCTTAATATATCTAATTTTGCAGAAAGGAAACTAATACTAAACTACACATCTCATCATGCATCCCCTCACCATCAGTCCAGCTGTGGCTTTCGGAGGTAGCTGAGGACACTATGAGTAGCTTAATATGTCTAATTTTAACTATTGAATCAGATAAACAAAACTGAAATGCACAAAACAAAACTGAAGTTAAACAAAGACTGTGAAAGAAAACTAGCAGCAGAATAATATCAGTTTCATATCATTAGCAAAAATACTATGAAAATGCCCCGGGCTGTCTACCTAAAACCTGCACAAGAAAACTGATCAGTGATTTAACAATCATAAAAACATAAAAGACAAGAATGCAATAGAAATTACAGAAATGTATGAACAGAAATAAAACAACTATGAAATATGAACATGTAATGGGTTATGATACAATGACTGCTTAAAGAAATGAAATGAAAAATATATACATTAATACACAGAACCTCGGCTGAGCAGGGGCCCTCTACGCAGCTCTGGTATGATCTTCAAACACGAATTAAGTTATGAAACAAAGTTTTTCACATTAAAAAGAAAGTCATTACAGGCTGGTGGTATTACGGCTCAAGGCAGCGTAATCACCACATAACAGAGTACGCACATCAACTTAACAACTAACAACTATCAAATCACATTCACTAACTCTACGTGCGTATGCAAACGCTCTTTATAAAGCAATAAAATGTAACTGTTTCCTGAAGTTTATGATAGCAGCCAGCACGTAGACCACTAAGGCCACGTATTTAGGAGTATGGCCATGTTGGGAAACGGATCTATGGAAGGTGGGCGCTTAAATTCAACTCCAGAACTTTGCACAGATGTCAATTAACTTCCACAAGCTTGGGAAACGGCCGTATGGATGTTTCTATGCCACGAAACAGAGTCCAGCCGACATAGAACTCCACAGTTGACTTCCACGTGGATGGCTTTGACTGCGGCTTTCCTTGACAAATTTCATTGAACCAATAGGACACGAACCATGTCCTTGTCATTCCTAGCCTACCCATGTGGCTCGTTTCCTTCGTTGACACCTGTAACATTGATTTCCACAAAATAGCTGCGGAAAGTTGCAGCGGCTGCGGAAAGTGACAAGTTTCCGCAGCTGTATGAACAAAATTTAAATCAAATAGAAAACACACAAACATAATTAAAAATCATGTTAGATACCCTTTTCTATCTCTCATATTCTCTAAGTCATTCAGTTGGTGTCGTTATTGGAGGCCTTTGGGTTCTCTCTTGTTTACCATTGAAAGTGGATGTTGCTATTCTGTAAGGGTGTTCTTATGGGAGGAATACCCTGGATCAGTCATACACTGGCTTTCATAGGTCGTTGGACCATCTAGATTTCAGAGAAGGTCCACAACATTTACATCCAAGATACACTTTTGTTACAAGACCTGCAAAATTATTGTATACAATATGCATGGCACGTTAAATAATATCATGAAGATCAGAACAATTACAATGAATTAAATAACTAATATGCTAAATAATATTGTTATGTATAAAAATAAATCAATAAACATGTAATTTACCAAAGAAAACTCCTAATCCTGGATAATCATGTGTCGTGTAAGCACATCTTCCATACAACGTAAAACTCCTCTCTGCTGCGATGGGTCTTGATACAGTGTATACATTTATCCCATCCCATAATTCCTTCAATTCATCTACCAATGGTTGTAAGTATACATCCATATTCTTCACTTGTCTTCTACCAGGGACTATGAGAGCCAACATAATATGTTCATTATTCATGGACAACCATGGGGGGATATTGTTATTGATCACTACTACATGCCAAATAGAATAGTTGGTGTTCTGGAGGGAATATGAGTTGACAAAATCCATGGCTATGTTAATTCGTGGACTTTGTACTTCATCCTTGAATTTTTTGGGCCATGTATCCTCTATATGCTTCATGGATATTGAATCTGTTGGGATTCGCATAAATCCCAACTCACTTCTATGTGAAGCATGCCATCCCTTCAACATAGCTAATTCTTTGCGATGAAATATCCTTTGAATCCTTGGGATTATAGACATGTGCCTCAATATCTTAAAAGGAGGACCACATGATTTACCCTTCTTTTTTTATTTATCATACCTGTCATGCCCACATTTCAAACATATATCTTTGTCTGCATATTCTCCTCTATATAGAATACAATCATTTGGACATGCATGATATGATATGTACTCAACACTCAACATTTTCAACAATTTCTTTGCCTCTTTGTAGCTATCGAGAAAGACATTATCACTCAAAAGAACCTTATCTTTGAATAACCTTTAGTTGGTCATGAACAATATTAAATGTACATTAATGTTGATATAATTATTAACGTTCATAAAATTGACCATTTGTAATGTTCATTGTGTGATTATATTTCTCAAAATATAAGGGAGGACTTGATGGTCAATTACCTCAAAATTTCTGAGAAACATGCATTCGACATTCCAAAAATTTCTTTCAAGTTGTACAATAACATCATTGTCCCCAAATGGGTAGACTTTGACTGATCGCCAGGTCCAAAGAGAGGGATGGTGGAAGAAAATTTAAGGCTTTCTAGAAAGGTATCAGTGATATGAGCATCATCCCCTAGATGATCATCATTCTAGAATGCATCTTACAATGTTGTCTACATGGCAGTCGCATCCCTTAAGTAATCATCCATACCAACCTCTATTTGATTGCCTCCATTGCCATCTTGTGAAGAACTACTATTATTGTAGTCATTCCTAATTGGTGAATCTGTACGTAGTGGGAATTGAAGAGGTGGTTGATTAAACCATTCTTGGTATCGTTCCTCTCTGATTTTTTCTCTTAATTCAGCCTTCTCTCGATTTGACATTGTCATGGGCTACAACAGAATATGGTAGGTGGGTATCTCATCATCACTATATTGCTAATAATTTGGAAAAATATATTTGAACATGATTAGTACAAAATTGATGATATCAATTAGTAAGCACATCGACAATGCATGATTAATTGTTTGAAATTGAAATAATTACATTAATTGTTATAGGTAAATTTGGGCATCATCCCCCATGAACTGGTCAAACTAGACATTATCCCCAGGACCAATGAAATAGGGTTTATCATCCCCTTACATTTTAGTTGCTATATGATCTAAGAGAAGAACAATTCATTCATGACTTCCATTCTGAGATTTCCAAGGTTTGAAGTATATGTTATATCACTTATGAACTAACCAATGCTACCTCTAAAGGGACTAACTACGTTGCATATCATAGCATCCCCCATTCAAGGGTGCAATGAAATGCACTTCCCGACATTCAAGGGTACGTTGGTCACCTAGGAGAGAAATTGTCATTGTTCCTGGAATCTCCACATGGCCAGTGCCTTCTAGAAGAGGCCATATGTGTCAAACTTCGAATCCAAGTGTCCATCAAACACCTTTGAACTTGGGAACATGTCTTGCCTATTATTAGAAATTAATTCATTGAGAAACTACCATTAGTTTCCCTATAAATTGAGCACAAATCCTAGTGCTAGGGAGGGAAGAATTCTGGTACAGAAATGTTGTTGGATTCTCATTTGAGGGAGTGAAAGTACTGATATGTTGCTGGTCATGTGATGTTGGTGTAGTGCTCAACTTAGTGTTCCTAAATTGAGGTCATTAATTGTTAACCAGGGCTAGTAAACTGCTGAAGTGTGGTGCACTATATGTGCCTAGGTATTTGTTTCTCACTACGTTGTATTTAGTGTTTTTCTGATGTTTTTGGTTTTATGGTTTTATGTTAAAAAGGAAAAGAACTAAGTGTTGGTAAAGAGAGCAAAACCTAAAACAAAGCAAAACCTATTCTGAACTGTGTAAGGGACTGAAGAGCAGAAAATCAAAGTTTGATAAGGACTCCTAGCAAGGAACTAAATCACAACATGAACTCAATAACTCATAACATAAACCCATCCAATTCATTCATTAGAAATATGTTTGAATAGCTTGAGAAAAGGAGAAGTTTAGTGCAAATGAGGTTCTCCTAAGCAAACAATCATCTTACAATATTACAAAGAATCTCATCCATGGCTAGAAGTTTATTGGAACACAGTTGAAAGAGATTATTTGTAGCACAATAAGATTTCTACTCTAAATTAACTTGTAATGCTAAGATTACTCCATTCTAAAGCTCATCTTGTCACTACTAAACCTCATCCAAAAGTTAGAGATTTTCTAAAATGATATTTGGAAAAAGGCTTATTTGTGAAATGGAAAAAGATTGCAGAATAATCAAGGCCTTAAACTGATATCACTAATTCATGTCCAGATGATGATGTATTAATAGAAATTCAAAACAATATTAGTTTGTAAATAATGAAGGCCGTGAAATCTAATGTTCACAGTTAATACTACTTAAAGAACAATGGATAACACTGAACTAGAATGCAATTGATCAATACTTGAAACACAGTGACCAAAACTAAACTAAAATGCCATTAACCTAACTTGAAATACAGTGAACAAAGTTGAACTATAATGCCACTAATTTAACTTGAAATGCAGTGAATTAAAACTGAACTAGAATGCCACTAATCTACTTAAAGTACAGTGAACAGAGTTATACTAGAGTGTCACTAATCTAACTTGAAATGCAGTGAACTAAAACTGAACTAGAGTGCCATTATCAAACTTGGAATACAGTGACAGAATTAAACTAGAATGACATCCACCTCCAGAGTACTACAACTAGACTAAGGATGCAACTAATCACTAAAATGTTTCAGCTCTATCTCATTCGGAATTAGTGGTATTTTGGAATAGTTTATAGAACAGGACTGACTGCAACATGTTATGCAAATGAGCATGAAAGCATAAAATTCAACAAAACACAACAAAGCTCTAAAACATCACAGCTATGTCTCATCCGAGGTTAGTGATATTTTGCAAGAGTTTATAAGATCATGACTAGCTGTAACAAATGATGTATTTGAGCACAAGAACGTAAAACTAACTCCTAAAATACTACAGTTACACCTCATTTTACATTAGTGATATTTTGTAATAATACGTAAGAACAAGACTAAACTATAGCATCCAATGCAAGTGAATATAAAATGCAAAGTTTAGAAAGTCAATTAAACTAGGAATGAAACGAGGCTAAATTACTTATCTAAATTATATGAACAAAGCTTCTCAGGTAGCAGGGGCCCTCTACCACCGGAGTAGCATGCAAATCTACTTCAAGATTGACTCAGCTCTTGCAATAAAGCGATGCTTCTTTCATTAAAGGAGAAATATTTCAAAACAGAGTATCACGGTTCTCTGAGATCTAGCAACAAAAACAAAATCTAACCAACAGTTTCTCGGTCTCCCGAGTCATGCTTATAATGAAATTACATAACTACTTCTTGAGAAAAACAGGGATAAGTTTCTTTCCCACTTCTAATCAAATTAAAACTCTTATTAATAGTCTTGTGCTTTACTGCGGACATCTGTAGAGTCCGTGTTTTGATAGGAAACTGCTTCTCTTCTACGTGCATAACTGCTTGGAGACTTTAACTCAGACTTCGTGGGGAGCAAGAGATGATGGGGAGGTGTTGTGGATTTCACCCATATGCCTTTTTCTTTGCAGTGACACCTGGAACCTACGTAAACATGAGGATGGCTTCAGAACAGACGACTGGCTATGGAATGCCTGTATTCTGTAGCCGAGTCTTAGTCAAAATTACTACACCAACAAAATCATGAAAACATAGCAAGTTAGTCATTATATAAATTCTTAAAGCAATTTTAATTAATCCTATTGATCATTTAAGCCTGTAATTGATGAGGGACAGAGAAAATGAAGTGGAATGTGGTGAAGGAGAAGAACATCTTTGGGGCTCAACAGTTGGATGTGATGAGGCTGGGATGAAGCTAGAGCTGGTGGCATGAAATCAATCATTGGTTGTAACCTCCCCCTTCTACTCTTTAATAAATATTGTTGTCCATTTTCTCATAGATCTATGTGTTTATGTTTATGTTTTTCATGCAATGGATTCTTGAATAGTATATATGTTTCACATCTAATCGATTTGAGTGATTATGATAAGTAGGTATATGTATATTGCAATTTGTTTGTTGTTCTCTGTTTATGCTTGCAGGAATCAATATAGCGATCTGAGTTGGATTGAAGGCGACAACAAAAGTGACAGAATGAGAAGGAGAAGCGCTTGGATTGCAAGCAGGTTCTTCTATCATTCTGTGTTTCTAGTTATTTTATAGAAAGTGTTAGTGTTACACCATTTTTTGGTCATGTAACCTATTATCATTAGATGGACCCAAGTACACCATGTAAGACCAATTTTGCTCCAAGAAAAATTGCTTTCACTATGAAAATAACTTAATAAATCACCTTTATTAAGTTGTTTATGGTTTAAACAGGAAACCCCATAAGGAAATATTAAACAAATATACATTTGTTTGATTTTCCTCAAGAAATAATTAGTTAAACAATAGTTTAATTAATATTTCTGGTTATATTTAACCCAAAACAAGGAAATTAATTAGAAAAATCATTATTTATCTTATTATTTTCTAAGAATAATTGTTTAAATCTTATTTAAATAATATTCTTTGTTAAATATGACTAATTCACCCTTAAATAATTAAATAAATCATTATTTATTTGATTATTACTCAACCATATCCTTAAAATAATGAATAAATCATTTATTTATTTATTATTACTTAATCACATCCTTAAAATGATAAATAAATCATTTATTTATTTATTATTTACAAATAAGGGGATTTGATTCAAGTCAAATTCATTTTCCCTCCAACAAATATAATAAAATATTCCATAAAAGTTGGATCTAGATTTGGTTAATAATATTTTAATTATGCACCAATCTCTAGACTAAATCAATATTTTTTTATAAATAGAAGGGTTTTCCCATTCATTTGTCACCTTTTGTTGCCTAAAGATCACTCTAGATCTCAACACTTGGTCTCACTATTGATCCATAATCATAGCCATACTTTTCCATTTTTGTCTAGGTTTTCTACCCCATCAAGAGAGAGAAGTTTTAAATCTGAAGTGCTAAGGACTCACAAGAACCCGTCTCATTGAGGAGAATAGGGAACACCCTCTTGTGTTTTCCTCCCAGGTGCCATTAATAAAATTATTCATTTGATATATTCTTGTCTTGTCTGTTGGATCTATGGAGTAAATCTTATTTTTCTACTGTTTAATGTCCTCTAATGCATAGATCTAGATTTTTACAGCATTTGTCTTGATCATATAATTGCAAATCTGAAGATATTAGCAGTCATTTCTGTTGTTAGGGCTATAAGTTATGCGTGGCTAAAGTGGTCTTTTTTCGTACACTTTGAATAAAGATTCATACTAACAACTGGCGACTCCACACGGGTTTACCTTTATGACTACTGTCGTTTTTCTTATCCTTGCATATCTAGTTGTTTCAAACCTTAGGATTTCTCTTCAGCCCCTTTTTTTGCTTATTCTTGATGTTGTTTTTAATCCATAAAACCCTAAAACAATAAAATTCTAACTTTCGCGTGTTTTCGGACCCATTGCGCAGGTGCCAGACATCAGCCGCAGCTGAGACGAAATTTTTTTCTAAAGTCTACCGCCAAGAGTGTCGGAAGTGTAGGTTGCACTTTTCTACCCAAAACCTGTGACCTGGACCTCCAGGGCACACCTTACAACCCAAAAAGTACGACCTCTACTGAAAACAGGCCAAAAACTGCGACCTGGACTTTCTGCAGAGATTTTTCTGAAAGTTTTCTAGGTTTTGCTGAGCCTCTGTTCAGGGTTTTCTGACCTCCATCTTCGCCCGTTTTGGACCTGTACTTGTTCTGTTTCACTCAACTAAGTGGGAACCTAGTCCCCTATGGCTTCAGTACCCTACACTTTTTGTGGAATAGTGTTTGCTGTTGCAGGTTGTCTGAAATTTCAGAGTCTTCAGCCATTTTTTCAGATCTGATGCCTCATCTTCAGATCCACTTCAGATCGTCTTGTTATCCATCCAAATCTTCCCATTTAGATTTGTTTGGGTTTTCCATTAGGGGGCACTCCGCTTTCCTCCTGGAGATAGCCTTTCGCCACCTCTTTTTACAGCAATTTTCCTCTGAGTTGTTGTTGTTTTCTGCACCACTTTCCAGCAGATTTTGTCTTTTAGATCTTTGTCCCTCTTGACCCAAGATCTATTAGCCTTTTCTAGTGTGTTTAAATTATTTTTTTTCTCACCTATAGACTAATTGTTGAGAGACCCTCCTCCTTGGGTTTAGATTATTGCATTGTTAGCTATTTAGTTTCTGTTTTGTAGGCCTATATACTGTCATTTGCACGTTTATTCATAGCTCTACAACACATTTTTTTCTTTTCTCTACAAATGTCTGGGTTTAAAAATTAAAATCTACAAAATTTTACACACATACCCTAAGTGAAAAAGGGCTTGGTTAACACTGCCAAGCAAAGACTCTAAAACATTGAAATCAATTGATCATGCACCTCTCTACCCTTGTTTCGACATTGTAATCAGTTGATCATGCACCTCCTTGCCCTTGTAATTCTCTTTTTATGTTGTGCTGTGTTTGTGTCGTCACCATTGCGCCACCAAGGCTTTCATCCCGGAGACTTCTTGGCCTTCATCCTCAATTTCCGGTATGAAGACTTACTCCTCCACACAGAGTTTGAGTTAATCCTCTACCGAGTTTGCACATTGAATCTTCTTCTGGTCCTTTGGGTTCTCCTTCTCGTCTCACCTCTGGTTCTCCCCTTGACACCTTCACTATGTATGGTACAGAACCTAACGCTACTGGTAGCCCTGGCCCTCTCGCCAGAAATACCACTAGTGGGACCGCCACGGACACTACCCCGGCAGCACCCTTGCTCCCTTTCATGGCAAGCCTCAGCCTCCCCGATTTTGACCAGTTGATAAACAACCCTATACACCATGATGCTAGTTGGCCTGCTATGCCAACAAAGCTCCCTTCAGACATCCCAAAGTTTGAAGGTCTTACTAGACAAGATCCTTCAAATCATGTTCAATCTTTCCACATGTGGTGTTCGTCTAATTCCACTACCGATGACTCTCTTCATCTTCGGTTGTTCCAACGAACACTTACATGCGAGGTTTCTAAGTGGCATGTAGATCAGGCCCCTTCCTCTCATACCACCTTTGCGACTCTAGCCCAGGATTTTTTGTCTTATTTCCAGCTCCCCCTATGTTACGACACTGGTACCGAGCTCTTGACCTCTTTCCGCCAATCATCTGCGACCTGCCTTTTCGACCATGTTCAGGAATGGTGGAGAAGAAGGAGCCTATGTCAAGCCCCTCCCTTCGAGGACTGTGTCTACATGGACTAGTTCCTTAGGACTCTCTTGTCGCCTATCGGAAAAGACGTCGCATCGCACTTTCCTCAAACCGTAGAAGCTGCTCTCCAGATTGTGTTAAAGTATGACTTGATCTATGCTCAGTCAGGTTATGTTTATACTATCCTACTTGATCTTCCCAAACCTGGTGGTGCCAATGCACCGAGGGCATCTCATGCCGCCGATGGTATCGTTGGAGCTCTCTTTAATCTGTATGCTCAACCTCCCATGGGCTATGGTTTTTCTCAGGGAGGGGCCAGCTCCTCTGGCACTTTTCCCCCTCTTGGTAGCACGTATCCAGGATACAGCAAGCCTCCTCCTTTTTCCCAAGCTCCTATTTTCCACACGACTACACAACCTTCTTATTATCTGTATCCACAACCTAGTGCTCCAGCTCCTATAGCATTAGCACCTCCTCCTCCCTTGCCTTCTCAACCCCCGCAGCAGCAACCACCACCCCCTCCAGGGCAGGTGTACACACAGTAGGGCACGACTAATCCTCCTCCCTCAAAAAGAAAGAGGAAAGGAAATCAAAATCAAGCTGCCTCTGGTAATCATGGACCTAATCAAAGTAATGCTCCTTACACCACAAACTAGCAACAAGGCACTCAGCCCAAGCAAGACAGGCCTTTTCGTACGAACAAGCCCTGTTCATGTTGTGGTGTTTATGGTCATTATACACATTATTGTCCCCTTCTACCACAAATGACACAGATATGGTAGTCTCAAGCAACATTGAGAGGACAGCAAGCCATTCCTTCCATTCCTCCCAGTCTTGCACCTAGTCAACTGGCTGTGCTTACCGATCCTTTCCCTCAGCAGGGATTTGTGGCCACCCAACCACCTGAAGGACAGGTGGCTACTCCAACCTCTCCCATCTGGTTCCCCTGATTACTAGATTTTCATGATGTACTCTGATCAACCTTTTGAACCTCCTTCTCTTGGCTCTTTACCTTCATATGATACTCGTGACCCCCTCGATTCTCCATACGCTACCCCAAAACCTTACCTTGCTTTTACCCCGGTTCCACCAGTCCCTTTGATTCCTCCCACTGAACCAGTGCCTCCGTCACCTCAACCAGAACCTTTTTCCAGTTTTGACTGTCTCGGGTAAGAAGGGAAAAGCTCGCAAGGGGGAACCAAAGGACAAGAACCCCCTCTCCTTGTTCATGCGTTCTGCTTCAGATCTACCTACTCCCATTGGCATCCCTCCTCCTGATGCCAACGTGACGAAGCCTTCGACCACTCCCCATGACGTTGCACATGTGTGCCATTTTTCACATGTTGATGAGTCAGGTAGCTATTGGGCCATGAACACGACCACTTTTTAACACTCATTTCATCCATTTTTACTCATCTTTATCAGGTCATTTATTATAATTTATTATATAAATCCATCTTATAATGATTTATGTTCTTATGGATGAATATTATTTCTTCTCCTTTATTTTTAATAAATTGATGATTATTATGCATAATTTTATCAATGATGGTTCATTAATATATTTTGTAACATCACTCACCATTTTAGCCTCCAAGATATTTTCCAGATTGCAGATTTGATCTCTAAATCATCATGAAATATTCAAACTCAGAAATTCGCTGGAATAAGAAGTGACAGTTTTGCGGTTGAGATTCTGGGAAAATGAAGAAGAATCTGGAAAATATGGAACATGGGTTTTCTCCAAAACGGGCCCAATTAACTCTATCAATGAACGGTTTGCCCAAATTTGACCTGTATTGAGAGAAACGCAGGGTTCTTTGAGCAAGATTTTCTCAAATTTATTGTTGCGACCATCCTCCAAATCTCAGCTGCAAAGCCAAATTCGCCTTGCTCTTGTTGAAAGATTGTTGGAAATATATTTTTTTGGTTGATCAAGTTGTTGGGAACAATCCAATATTGTTATGGGAGATCATATTTGCTATTTAATTTCTCCTCCTTCTGATTATAAAAGGAAAACATGTATTTTGTATTGGAGGACAATGGATGATTATTGAATTCCTCCTGTAACACTATAATTCCTTGACTCTTGTGATCAAAGAGCAACTGACGTAAAAGGTATTCATGTTTGATTAATACAAAGAGGCGTTCTTGTTCCATTTCTCAAGCTCTGCAGTAGCCCAACAGTGCTTTCATCGGCGGTTGAGGGCCCGACCTTGGTGGAGCGATCCGCTGTTTGTATTTCTATTCTTTTATTTATGTTGTGTGATAATTACATTTAGATTTATTACGATTACAGAGTTATTTGATTGTTGTTGGATTGAATTCAGATTTGATGTATACGTTGCACTGCTATTCTATCTTAGCAAGGATCGTATTTATTATCTTATTCATCTTGCTATTTTTTTATAAAGCGTTGTTGTTCCATTGATTTATGATTCATTCCAATGAACTGTTTCAAAGTCTTGGCTGTCGACAGGATTGGAGTATTGAGATTAGTTGCCTGATTGCGTTAGAATTAGAATTTTTGTTCATATTGTTGTTCCATTTCTGTTTATTGTTTATTTCTAATTCATAGCTTCAGATTAGCAAATAGATGAGTTACAATTGGTATGCATAGGAATTACAAGCTATTGTTCCTTTCCAGATTTTGTTCCTTTCAGTTATTTTCATTAGCACGAAGATTGGGTTTGCTTTCATTTCGATTGCTTTAAGATCACCAACTGTAGAGGACACTAGTTATTGCTTCCAAGTTCCGAGATTGGTTATCTTGCATCGATTTTTAAGCGAAGGAGTTATTTCTACTGTATCCCTGATCGATGTTTTGCAGATTGGTTTAATTAAGTTTTCAAAGCATTTCCGTTTATGTTACTGTAATTAGATTTATTTTTCAAGCATCCGTTTACTTTTGCATTTGAAATGTTGTACTACATCTTGCAACGCATTACTCTTAGTGAATTGCAGCCTCATACAGAGTACACTCTTGAAATAAAAGGTCACTCCCGGATTGATAATTAATGTGAGATAAAGAGGTGTTAAAAAGACATCTGTTATGCACTCAACATTTTGGCACCGTTGTCGGGGAGAGTGTATGCCATTTAAAAGGAGTGATGCACATTTGACCTTTTTTCTGCTTGGGAAGAATTGGGTTTTAAAGACGAAAGGTAAGAACCTGCGCACCGGGCAAGGAACATACTTGCTCACTGCCCGCTTCACAGCAGAATTGGGTAAATTTCTTTCTTTAGGTAGGAATGAAGGCTTGTTCTTTTGAATGACCAGAAAATCTAAACAAGACAAAATTCCTGCCAAACCTGAAAAACCTAAGGGACTGGTTACCCTTGGGAGAAGGACCTTTATTGATGAAATTCTTAAAACTAAATCTCAGCCATCAGTAGGACCTAGGAAATTTATTTCTAGACAACCTACTAGTTCCCTTCAGGCCACAGAGTCACCATCTGTAGCCTTTGCTGAGGTACGTAGCCAAACAGAAGAGACTGAGCAAGATTCTCAAGAAATTGAGAATTTTCGCCCAATTTTTTTTACAGGAAGGGGAGTTGGCTTCTCATACCCTACTATTTATCAACATGCATTTTTCAAATTTGGGTATGTCTAGAGGCCTTATTTTGGAAATGGCTCCACTCGAAATACTCTTATATATAATCATATTTGATTTCCAAAGAAGAATAGATTAGTGGAGAAAATAAAATAAATAAGGAAATAAACACATTTTTTTATTATTTTATTTTTGTAAAAATAGTTGTTTCTTTGTTCCAACACGTTGTGGAAATCAACATTGATGATAAATATTCTAATTTATTTATGTATGTAGATGAATTATATTGCAAATAACAATTCTACAAACACTCATATTCATTTTTATCATCAATATGGAAAAATTGCTTGAATATCATTTTTTTAGCTTGCGAGCTTGATGAAATTTCTGAAAACACAGTTGGGACAGTCGTGTTTTGGGGGACCAAAATTGAATATTTTTAAAACTTTTTTCTATCATAAGTATCCCTTTATGTCTAATTTTCAATCCAATTTGAATCACTCCATTTGGATTTAAAACGAAAAAGCTAGAACCAAAACATTGACAGGGTGTCTAGTAGGCAGCTCAACAACAGAGTTGGGACAGTTAGTTTTTGGAGGCCTGAATGATTATATTTTTAAAACCTGTTTCTATGGTATATTCCTATATGAATATATCTTACAATGCAATTTGAATCACTCAATTTTGATATTGTATGAGGAATTTATGACCAAAATACTGATTGTCTATCATAAATCAGCACTCTTGAAACTTTGTTTTCTCGGTTGTTCCCTAGCATATTTGACCCATCAATTCTTCTTGTCTTAAAAACCTGTTTCTATTGGAGATAAATAAATTAATATACTTCAATCTCCAATTTGAATCGGTTCAATCCACTATCAAACGAAAAATTTATGCTTGAAATATCAACTGTTGGTCTGAGCTAAAAAATCGAAAATGACTCTATTAGGCAGGTTGTTCTAAGAAAATTTAACATACCATTATATGAAAATTTTAAAACATATTTCTATTGGAGATAAACCTTTGAATTATCTCTCATTTGGCTTTGGAGTCACTCAAATCAAACGAAAAACAAAGAAGGTATGATTAAAACACTGCTAGTTAGTATAGTCGACCACTGCTCTCTCACAGGTGAGAAATAAAATTTGTTTTATTTTTCCATAGATTTGTTCTACAGAGTAACTACTTGCTAGTTTTTTTGCATAATTATTCGATTAAGGGAGCCTGTACATCTCTCTTCCTCCATGATTTAATGTTTTATTGTAGGTAGACACTTGTTTTTTGCAGGTCTTAGAAAAATAAAGAAGGTCAATTTATGGACGTGTGATTCTGGAAAGAAATTTTAGTGAAACAAGGGCATTTCATCCAGTTCATTACCGAACAGATTTATAACAAGAAGAAATGAAGAATTGGTTTCTATTTGAAGATTCATGTCACTGCTGTCAAACATTTTTCGAAAGATCATTTTTTTCCATTAATAGATTTGATATTCTTTTAGAAATAACATCATAGCTGTTGTAACTTAATAAAGTGTTATTTCTTTTCTTATTTCTTTTATGTTTTTGTGTTTCAGGGGTCAATCTCTTCAAATTATAATTTCCGCTCTAGTGAAAATTGAAAAATAAGGACCCCACCATGCAAGTTTCAATTGCAGAAGGCAATTCTTCAGTAGCAAAAATTTTGTAAAAAATTACTTTTTCTTGAAACTTGTACATAAATTCTCCTTTCTGCTTGATTGGATTTGCTTGGCAATGGATTGCACATTAGCTTTTTTCTTTTCCCTGTTTTTTTTTCCTTTTTGCGTTTTTATAGCTGTTTGTTGTTTCTCTTAAGGAACAGTTGTTGTTCCTCTTAAGGAACATCAGCCGTTCTTCTTAAGAAGCAGTGCGTTTACGTGTTTATTTTTGTTGTTCCTTCCAAAAGTAACAACATTTTTGCTAACTAGTTTTGTTGTTCTTTTAAAAAAGAACAAAATTTTTGTTGCATGTTTTTGCTGTTCCTTTCAAAATGAATAGCACCGCTCATTTTTTCTGTTCCTTTCAAAATGAACAGCACCGCTCATTTTTTCTGTTCCTTTCAAAAGGAACAATAGTTTTGTTGTTCCCTTCAAAAGGAACAGCATTTTCGCCGACTGTTCTTGCTGTTCCTTTCCAAAGGAACATCATTTGCGTGTTCCTTTCCAAAGGAACAACATTTTCGCAGATTGTTTTTGTTATTCCTTTCCAAAGGAACAACAAATTTTGAGTGCATTTTTCTTGTTTTTTTTAAACAACATTTCTAGAACTTTTTTTGAATTTTTCATGACTTTTTGAAAAACAAACATACAATTTATGGAAGGATATACAAATTAGAGCTTACTGTAATCAGAAAATCAAAAGAAATCATCATTTTTAAGAAATTTGTTTAGTAATGATAAGAAAAAGGAAAAAGGGACATAATCAATAACATGATCTTGTTGTCTTACTACTACTAAATTCATATGATCGATCATATTTATCATGTTGGTTCTTTCCCATATTTTATAACTTTCTTTGATTTTTACTTATGGAGAAGGAACAAGGGCATATTCTTTTCTATTGAGCTGTTCAGACTTCTTCCAACATCCCTACTCTTAAGGAGTGCTGAGCCATCCTTTATGAATAAATAGGAAAGTGTTATATGAAAAGAAAAATATTTACATATTTCATTAATAATTTTATAATTTGGCAGATGGAGGATAGGGGGTCTCATCAAGAGCCGGCCTACCATGTTCATAAGGAAGCAAGTGAAGTGGCATTCCCATCATGGCCACCAAACCAGAGATATGGTCCAATGGACAATTGAAAAAATTAAGAAGTCCTTGGAACAGGAGGTCTCATCACGAGCCGACCAGCCCACTTTTCACTTCTTCCCAGTGAATGGCATTATGATTTATCTGGTCACCCAGTGAATGGCATTGTGATTTATTTGGTCACCAAGCCAGCACAATGGCCTCCGTTATGACAATTAACAAGCACTTCCTCAGCATAAATAAAGGACAATGGTTCCAAGGGTGAGAAAGCGACTCTGTCAAAGTTATGGACACTTGTGGGCAACAGAGCTCTACTGATGGTATTGGAGTCACATTTATACACATCAACAGTAATATTAAATCCTTTTTCCTATATCTCTATTTAAATATCAGATGAAAGTATGAATCCTTAACCTTTGATTTTGAACCTATTATACATGAAAATCATCATAAATCGATCACATTAGTTTAAGTGAGTAATAAACGCATTTGTACTTATGTTTATCTTAAGTTGTCCCTTCTCCTTATCCTTGAATCATTACAAAACGCTTCTATATCTGTTTACGATTTATCACATGCATGGATTTCAATAAATGCTATAATTTCATTGATTGTATCATAAGTATGTATTCATTTCCATGCTATACAGTATGTTGCTCTTCTATTTTGCTAATTTGCCACAATATTAATACTGCATTTTTACAGAATTTTTTCTGCTTGAACTTTTTTGCATGCATCTTATCTGTTGCCATTCCAAACTGAAACTGTTGATTCAAAAAAATTGCATACAGAATTGTGATTTGTTTACAGGAGAAAAACAAGTATGGGGGAAAATTCTATTCGCAGCATGACCATATTATTGCAATTAACAGCAAAGGTTCGTGAATGCGCACAATTCTTTAGACATGATGTGCTTGCATGGCTTCCACTTTTTGCATCACTTTTAGTATTCGGTCAGCCTACATCAGCTTCAACAAAGGCCAGTCCCTACATGTCATTCCACATTTTTTAGGAGGTAACACTTGAGGCAAAATAGCATAATTTTCTGATTTATTATGAATTTAGGAGAATTTCATGAACATCCATTAAGCATTATTTATCATCATTTATTCCACATCTTTACCACTTCTAATTTTTTTTAGACACGTCTCATCTTTTAGTTTGGGGGAGTGTTGATTTCTTTTCTTTCTTTCTTGTGACCATGTCAGTAATATTCTTTATTATCCATTGATATTTTTATTCATTCTCAACGTCTCCCTTATTCCATGTTGTTTTATACCAAGCATTGATTTCAACAGATTGTAGCAACCACCTCTCTTTTTTTTATAGCATTGCATGAGGACATGCTAATTATTCAGTTTGGGGGGGGGGGGGATTGCTACACATAATGAATGTTTTCTACTCTCTTTCTCATTTAAGGCATACAATTTCATTTGTATATAGTGCAGAAATTGATTTGCATATATCTTTAAAACTATGAACTGAATTCTTGTGATTTCTGGATAACAAAGAGGTATCATTAAAATACACAAACCCAGATAATTTCACACTAAATTAGTTCATAAAATTTCGAAAATTATGCACTATCACCTACAACCATTTTGTTTATATCTCATGATCCATGCATCAAAACGATCTGATTTTTGAGAAAATGGTTAATGATGTTTGTTGTTACTTATGTCACATTTTTTTGCAACCTCGTATACATATAGTTGAATGTCAACTGTAAAAATTGTTATGCCTTTATCAAGATTGATAAAATTGAATATTCATTATTTGAGGAAAAATTCATTTGTTCCATCTGTTGGTGTCCCGTGTTTTGATAGTTTGGCAAATCAAAAGACAAGGCAACATCAGAACCAATCTTTAGAGTCCCAGTATCTAGTCCTCTTGTTCTCAAAGAGGGATCTCTCGAATATTTGTTTGCAAAGGTTTATCTTGTGTGCTTAGAGTATTGATTTTAGACTAGTTGTTAAGTGCAGGTGTTTGTTTGTTTGTTTGGTTGGATTGAATTGATACAGCAGAACGTGAAAGGTCTAGGAAAGATACACAAAATGGAGAAACATCCGGTTCATTAGGCAATGGAGTCAAGAAAAGGTCATAACAAACTCATCAAAGGATATGGGATATCAAAGGGAAAATCTAACTTGGCCACAGGATTCTTTTTTTTTTGGAATGGGATGAACATTAATGGTTTGGAAAGAGAAATTGAATTCTCAACAAAGGGAATTTGAAAGCATAACTTAAACAATAAAGATATATTTGATAGACAGGGCTAACCATAAATTCTACAAACATTCTTTAAGAAAATAATGACTTCAAGACAACTTTCAAAATGGAATCTAAGATTCAGGGAACACCCTATTTCCTCAAAGATTTTATTCTAAAGGACTTTAGAAAACATAAAAGATTTACTGATAATTACAGTCATAGAAGAGGGAACACCTAAAAACATCTATGATCATAATTATAACGACCTTTAAGCCAACTGTTTAAGTGAGGACAAAGGGCAAGATCAAAACAGACCTCTCTGATTCACTATAAGCAAAGAACTTCAAAGGGAGACTTCAATAACAGTTTTTAAGTGGCAGCAGACAAGCAGGGAGAACCATAAATCATGTTGTAACCAACTGTTCAAACTATTAAGGAAATAAACAAGTATGAAGACTAAAGAGAAAGATTTAAGCCTCTAAAATACTTCAACAGAAGAAAACATAAAATAGTGAAGAATGAACAGGTCTAAGGTGCTTCCAAGAGTCATTTCTTAACCTAAAACTTTCAACCTACTGTAGTAAGAAATTATGGAACATAATGAAAATAGGGGAAAACATAAAACAGTTCAAAATACTTCACCAATAGCCAAGCTCATGGATCCAATGATAGAGCCTTCACAGGAACAAGCATGCAACAACATCATCAAGGTTTCCAAAACTTCAATCTGTTCTTCAACTTCAACAGACTATGTATTTACTTCAAAGAGTTTCAGTATTACAACTTGTGATCAAACAATAACCAACAATGACTCATCTTCTACTGAAGTATTTATATAAGGATGAGAAGGTGGGATCTAACAAAAGATCTCAAGGATAATTAATACAAACTTAAGACTTCTCGGCCTTTTGAGGAGCTCGATGGAGGAGTTTACAGGTGGTCTGCCCGTATTAATTGTTTACAATCATGATTAAAACTCGGTGGGAGCCTATATTGACTTTGAGGCACTACGTTATGGGGGAGTAACTTCTGCAGATATTTTTCTATTAAACTCCTTTGGAAGACTTAACTTCTTGGCAGCGCTGGAGGCAAATATTTCTTTAATCAATAACTTCAGCCTTTGTTTTGAATGCTTTGAGGCAACAGGTGGCTCTTGTAGTAGCTGAGGAATCAATTCGCCTCAAATGCAGGTGGTGGAAACCTTACTATCAGTTTAAACACTTATAATTTCTTCTGACTGTGTTTGAATCCAGGGAATGAAGATTCTGATAATTATTTTAAGCCGAAATTCCCTAAATCTGTCTTCAATCTTCATATTCGTTGCGTTCTGTTCTTCATCACTAATACTCTTTTTAAATGCGATTTTGAACCATAGTGTCTTGTCAATGTGTAAAGCCGTGCTGGACCTTAAAGGTATCAATGCTCATAGAGCATCGAAAAACAGTGAATAGAGCCAGGTGGACGGGCTCCCTTAATGTAAAACAGGCATGGGAAAATTCTTTCCCGGCCTTTGGCCTTTCTTCATTATACAATGGAAAACCATTTGAAATTCCTGCAAAACACAAAAATAGTTAAAAAACCATGCAAAATAGGTTAAACTGCTTCAAAAGGCGAGAGAGGAGCATAGTCGTTGGATCAGGACACATGGATGGTCCAGATCTAATCGGGAGATTTGCAATCGGCGAGAGAAGAAAAGGGGTGCGATGGAAAAACTCCGATGCGATTGCGCGATCGAAAGGGCTGAAGTGATCAAGCGGTGGCCGTTGATCTAAGAACAAGATCAACAGTGGAGAATGAATCGGGGGAGTCACAATCGGAGGTCAGGAATAAGGTGATGCGATTAAAAATTGTGATGCAATTGAAATCGCCAATGCGACGGAGCGATGGCCATTTGATCGGCGGTCGATCAACGGTGGGGATTAGTTCTAGAGGGGACCGACAGAAAAACTTTATAACATATGAAACCCAAATTTTTCAATAGAAACAAAGGTTTTTAAATGGATCGAGGTATACATATATGATAGGCGCTCGACTGCAGGGCCTGTGGTCTTTACGGAATGTAATATGCCCGAGGCGTGTATAAAAAGGGCCAATCGCAATCAGGTCATTTGGCCTGGTCTTTCAATCTACCCATTGTATTTTCTCCGATTGCAATTGCGCGATCGGTCTTTCAATCTACCCATTAAAATATTTCAACATGTTACTTGATTTTTTACGTTTAAACTTTGGAAAATTGGGTTTCATGATTTTGCAAAGGAAAAGAACGATCGGGAACGAAATGCGATCGGGTTTTTTTTTAAACGCAAAAGGCTAATCGCATCGAAACTTTTGGACGATGGCAAAAGCCTTGCGCACTTTGAATTTGTGCGATGTGATTGGCACCCGGGATCTTTAACACTCGGGCCCGGGGAAGGTCATATGAAACAGAGGCGGGGGGAAGATTTTAACACACAGGACCCAATCGCATCGGAACTTTGATGCGGGTCTTTTCGATCAACCCATTGTGATTTCTCTGATCGCGATTGCGCGATCGGGTCTTCTTAATCTACCCATTTTTATATTTAAACCACGTGACTTTGGTTTTTTATAACAAACTTTGGATAAATGGGTTTTTTCATTTTTCAAAGGAAAAAAGTGGATCGGGGAAGAAATATAAAGGATAAGCGCCAGAGGCGGGCCCACCGGATATATATATAAAATAATGATGCGATTGGGGGTTTTTCAATACAAAACTAATCGCAATCGGAACTTTTGAACACAGCACAAGACTTGCGCATTTGGATATTTTCGATGCGATTGCGTGATCGACTCTTTTCAATCTACCCATTTATTTAAAACACGTGACTTCAGTTTTTTTTTTTAAAAAAACTTTGGATAAATGGGTTATTCATTTTTATAAAAGAAAAAAGGTGATCGAGCAGGTTTATAATACATCGGGTGATCGCATCGGAACTTTTTTTTAAAGCGACATGGCAAAAGACTTGTGCTTGCTTGAAATTTAGCAATGCGATAAGCGCCATGAGGGGCTTAGCACTTGGTCTTTATGGTAAGGGCATGTGGGGGAAGTGGTTAGGGGGGTTTGGCCAAAGGGGCTAAGGCCTATCATAAGAATATGAATTTTTATGGTTTTTTCAATGTTTTCAAAGGGATTTGAAGGTTTTGGTAAGGTTTAAAAGTGGGTTTCAAACCTTATAAAGTGGATTTTTATGAATGGAAGAAGGAAACTCATAAAAAAAAAGGGGAATTTTATGGAATAAAGGGGGAGCAAATGAAGGTAAGTTTGGAAGAGGGGGAGAGGAAAAATGGTGGTTTTACAGCAGTTTCTTCTTATGAATTTAGCAGAATTCTCAGAGTATAAAATGGAAACAGCAAAGGAAGATTTTGGACAGAGGCATGAGGCCTTCTAGAGTCTTCAAGAGACAACAATTTTTAGCAATGAAATTTGTTCCTTGAAGGCTCAAAAGTCTTAGCCACCTTTTGCTATAACAAATATTATAGGTGGCTAACACCATCCATTTCATGAGTTTGGATGAATAATTTTATTTACTTGGTTAACACATGGGTTTTTGGGTTGCATGAGAACATGCAATATATTTAGTTCTGGGTTGCATGAGGACATGCAATATATTCAGTTTGGGGGTACGTTGGGCCGTGAATACGACCACTTTTTAACACTTATTTCATCCATTTTTACTCATCTTTATCATGTCATTTATTATAATTTATTATATAAATCCATCTTATATTGATTAATGTTCTTATGGATGAATATTATTTATTCTCCTTTATTTTTAATAAATTGATGATTATTATACATAATTTTATCAATGATGGTTCATTAATATATTTTGTAACATCACTCACCATTTTAGCCTCCAAGATATTTGCCAGATTGCAGATTTGATCTCCAAATCATCATGAAATATTCCAACTCAGAAATTCGCTGGAATAAGAAGTGACAGTTTTTTGGTTGATATTTTTGGCAAATGAAGCAGAATCTGGAAAATTTTGGAACATGGGTTTTGTCCAGAACGGGCCCAATTATCTTTTTAAAGAACTTTTTGCCCAAATTCAGCTTGTATTGAGAGAAACGCAGGGTTCTTTGAGAATGATTTTATCAGATTTGTTGTTGTGGTCGTCCCCCAAATCTCAACTGCAAAGCCAAATTCGCCTTGATCTTGTTGAAATATTGTTGGAAATATATTTTCTGGTTGATCAAGTTGTTGGGAACAATCCAATATTTTTATGGGAGATCATATTTTCTATTTAATTTCTCCTCCTTCTGATTATAAAAGGAGAACATGTATTGTGTATTGGAGGACAATGGATGATTATTGAATTCCTCTTGTAACACTATAATTCCTTGACTCTTGTGATCAAAGAGCAACTGATGTAAAATCTATTCATGTTTGATTAATACAAAGAGGCATTCTCGTTCCATTTCTCAAGCTCTGCAGTAGCCCAGCAGCTCTTTCGCCTGGGGTTGAGGGCTCGGCCCTGGTGGAGCAATCCGTTGTTTGTATTTCTATTATTTTATTTATGTTGTGTGATAATTACATTTAGATTTATTACGATTATAGATTTATTTGATTGTTGTTGGATTGAATTCAGATTTGATGTATATGTTGCACTGCTATTCTATCTTAGCAAGGATCGTATTTATTATCTTATTCATATTGCTATTTTTTTTATAAAGTGTTGTTGTTCCATTGATTTATGATTCATTCCAATGAACTGTTTCAAAGTCTTGGCTGTTGACAGGATTGGAGTATTGAGATTAGTTGCCTGATTGCATTAGAATTAGAATTGTTGTTCATATTGCTATTCCATTTCTGTTTATTGTTTATTTCTGATTCATAGCTTCATATTAGCAAATAGATGAGTTACAATTGGTATGCATAGGAATTACAAGCTATTGTTGCTTTCTAGATTTTGTTCCTTTCAGTTATTTTCATTAGCACAAAGAATAAGTTTGCTTTCATTTCGATTGCTTTAAGATCACCAACTGTAGAGGACACTGGTTATTACTTCCAAGTTCCCAGATTGGTTATCTTGCATCGATTTCTAAGGGAAGGAGTTATTGCTACTGTATCCCTGATCGATGTTTTGCAAATTGGTTTAATTAAGTTTTCAGAGCATTTCCATTTATGTTATTGTAATTAGATTTCTTTTTCAAGCATCTGTTTACTTTTGCATTTGAAACGCTGTACTACATCTTGCAACGCATTACTCTTAGTGAATTGTAGCCTTAGACAGAATACACTCTTGAAATAAAAAGTCGCTCCCGGATTGATAATTAATGTGAGATAAATAGGTGTTAAAAAGACACCTATTATGCACTCAACATTAGCTCTACCACAACAAGTGGTCCTCCTTCCGCTAGTCAACCCATCATTCACTCCGATGAAGACATTATGGAAGCATTGACCCATCCCAACTTTCCATGGAATGCTATGCACCACCATGCATACTTCCTCCCGTAGCAGTCCCACAACCAATATGCCGTGGAAACTAAAGACTTTATTCCTAACAAAATTGATTGGTTTAGAAATCCCATCCCTACACCTGATGCTTTCGAAGAAGGAAATATGGCCAATATCTCTCCTACCATTAAAATTGACATTTCTGACAAACCGGGGGTACAAGAAAATATCACATTGGGCGCCCATTACACCACGGAAGAGATTGAAGATTACACCAAGTTATTCAAATAATTTCGCGATATTTTTGCTTGGTCCTATTCAGAAATGCCTAGAGTTAATCCTGCCATTTTCGAACACCATATCGATACATGGCCTGATGCCAATCCTACCTGTCAAAAGATGAGACCCATTAATCCTTCTAGACATGAAGTTGTCAAAGCTGAAATCGATAAGCTTAAACATGTTGGTTTTATCTATCCCATTGAATACACCACCTGGGTGTCCAATCCTATTCCCATTCTCAAGAAACAAGGCATAATCTATGTCTGCACTCACTTTCACGATCTGAACAAAGCTTGTCCCAAAGACAACTTCCCCACACCATTCATTGACCAAATCATTGATGAGTGTGCAGGGCACGAGGTGCTATCTTTTATGGATGGTTTCTCTGGATAAAACCAAATTGGCATCTATCATGCTGATCAACTCAAAACCACGTTCATTATTCCATGGGGAACCTTTGCCTATCGAGTCATGCCATTTGGTCTTAAAAATGTAGGAGCCACTTTTTAGTGGGCTATGTCTTACTATTTCCATGACCTAGCTCACGTTATCCTTGCTTATTTAGACGACCTTACCGCACGTTCTAAACATCAGGTGCAACACCTTCACGATCTGCATGTTGGGTATGTGTTATATTATTTCCACAACTAATCACGCGTGGGGGGGGGGAGGGGGGTAAAGAGGGGGCAATAGCCCCCCCTTTGTGCTGGGCGCAACGAGGGGGTCACAAGGGGGGCAGTAGCCCCCCCTGTTGGGGTCCAAGGTAACACCCCGACGAAAATTTTTTGGTCCTTAATTTCTGGTGGGCGGTCTACGCCCATGGTTTTTTGCATGGTTTTGCACATGGTTTTGGGGTATGATGGTTTTTGGCCCCTTGGTATTTTGTAGATCCGGTCAAGGGAACTATGGTTATGATCTAATCCAAGGTTAATGGATTAGGGTTTATGAATGCTTCGGCATGTATATATATGTGTTGTAACACTAAAAGGAATATAATGAAAATATCAAGCTAGTCGTCCCGATTTGGGATCCAGGGGAAAATCTCTGTGTTTATCTGTTTTATGTTTTATGTTTTATGCTCTCACTATTGTTTATTTCCTGTTATAATATTCGTGTGTAGATAATTTCTGTTCAGGGTTAAAACCTACATTTGGTATCAGAGCTGTTTTAGCTTCAAGGGGATGCCTTTGCTACTGAGGGTTTTTTGCTTGGGCCTGAGGTAGACCCTGTTCAGTGGGAGATCTGCGGGATCAATTCTTGCAGTGAAAGAAGATGGCGAGTGGCGGAAATATAGATATTGATAAATTTAATGGTCAGAGTTTTGAGTTGTGGAAGCTCAAGATGGAGGATCTACTGGTGGATAAATATCAGTGGATCGCAGTAGATCTAGGTACTAAACCAACGGCAATGTCAGATGAAGACTGGAAGAAACTGGATCAAAAGGCTAAGAGAACAATACCGTTTTGTGTCTTAGATTCAGTATTTTCGAATGTATCTGGGGAAGCTACGGCGAAGAATTTGTGGGAAAAACTTGGGACTTTGTACTAATCTAAGTCTCTGGTGAATAAGTTGTTCCTGCAGAAAAAGTTGTATAACTTGAGGATGAAGGATGGAGACTCGGTGACAGAGCATCTAAAGGCCTTCAATACTGTGGTAAGTCAGCTGTCATTTGTTGATATTAAAATCTCAAATGAAGATAAGTGCATCAGTTTTTTGTGTTCTCTACCAGACTCGTGAGACAGTTTGGTTATTGCAATAGGTAGCAATACAATTACCTTGAATTTTGATGACATTGTCTCAGCCTTGTTGTCAGAGGAAATGAGACAGAGAAATATGGAGGGCTAGAATGGAGATGCCTTATTTGTATGAGGAAGGTCCCAAAATAGAAACAAGAATAAGGTTTCGAGTGGGAGATCCAAATCTAGAGGGAGATCTAAATCTCCTGGAAAGTTTGTAAAGGTATGCTGGAAATGCGGAAAGGAAGGGCACTACAAAAGGAAGTGCAGATCTAAAGCTCCTGAGAAAGGAAAGGGATCTGATGATGCTCCTTTTGCAGAGGAAAAAACCACCTCGGATGAAGGTAGAGATGTGTATATGGCGATGACTCAAATACACATGTAGATAATGAGTCATGGTTGATTGACTTAGGTGCATCCTTTCACTTCACTCCCCATCGAGAGTGGTTCTGCGAGTATGAGAAATATGATGGCGATGATGTCTTCCTAGGGGATGGTAGGAAGGCCAAAATCGTCGGACGTGGCAAGGTGAAGCTGAAGCTGGAAGGTGGAAGGATTAGAAAACTTCCCGGTGTTCTTCATATTCCTGCATTGGCCAGAAATCTGATTTCTGTAAGCAAGATGGATGATGCAGGTGTAAAATCAGTGTTCGAGAAAGATGCCTACAAGATGGTTTGGGGAGAACTGGTATTAATGCAGGGAGTTCGGACTGGAACTTTGTACAAGCTACAAGGTAGCACTGTTATTGATGGGTGTAACAATTCTGTGGTTCCTGAAAGTGGAGCAAAAAGCCTAGCTGTCTCTGGAGAAAATACCATGCTATGGCATCAAAGGCTTGGACATATTGGAGAGAAAGGCCTTCAGATATTGCATAGAAATGGTATGGTAGAAGGTATTTCTAATTTCTCTCTGGATTTCAATTTCTATGAACATTGTGTATATGGGAAGCAGAATCGGGTGAGTTTTCCTTCTGGTGCTAAGAGGGCGAACAAGATATTAGAACTTGTGCACAGTGATGTGTTTGGACCTGTGTCAGTTCCATCACTGGGAAAGTCTGCGTACTATGTTTCATTCATAGATGACTTCTCAAGGAATACATGGATATATTTCTTGAGGAAGAAATCTGAAGTCTTTGACAAATTTAAAGAATTTAAGGCTTTGGTGGAAAACCAGACAGAGAAGAAGATAAAGGCGCTGAGGACAGATAATGGTGGGGAGTTTTGCAAGAAGGAATTTGAAGAGTTCTGTAAGAAGTGTGGTATAGCACGGCAGAAGACTACTCCATACACACCTTAGCAAAATGGAGTTGCAGAAAGAATGAACAGAACACTGATGGAAAAGGCAAGAAGCATGCTTAATGGTACCGGGTTAGGACAAGAATTCTGGGCAGAGGCAGTGGAGACTGCATGTTACTTAGTTAACAGATCACCTTCATCAGCGTTGGAGGATAAGACCCCACATGAGGTATGGACTGGTAAGAAACCCTCTCTTTCACATCTAAGGGTATTTGGATGTGATGCATATGTGCATGTTCCAAAGGAGAAAAGGACCAAGTTGGATAATAAATCTGAAAGGTGCATCTTTATTGGGTATAAGGATGGTTTAAAGGGTTACAAGCTTTGGAACCCAGAAACAAGGAAGGTTGTGTACAGCCGAGATGTGGTGTTTAGAGAAGTGAAAGATGTTTCTAAGCATGAAGTCCTACCAAAGGAACCTGAGAAGATAGATTTTGAGCTAAAGGAGGATGAATCAGACTCTATAACAGAAGAAGAATCAGAAGATGAAGAGCCACAAACTCCAGCTATTAGAAGATTAGTTCGGGAAAGAAGGCAACCAAAAAGGTATATTCCATCTTCTTTATGTTCAGGTTTTGCCTTAACTATAGTTGATGATGATCCCAGAACTGTCAGGGAGGTAGTAGATTCAGAGGATGGAAAACTCTGGAAGGAGGCCATGGTTGATGAAATGGCATCCTTACACAAAAATGAGGCATGGGATACAATGGAGTTGCCGGCTGGAAGGAAGCCCATCGAGAGAAAATGGGTGTTTAAGAAGAAGATGAATGTAGAAGGCAAGGTGGATATATACAAAGCTCGATTGGTAGCAAAAGGTTATTCCCAGGTGCCGGGAATTGATTTTGGTGATATTTTTTCTCCTGTTGCCAAAGTTACTTCTATTAGATTACTTTTATCTGTTGCTGCTGCATTTGATTTTTAGATAGAACAGATGGATGTGAAGATAGCAATTCTTCATGGGGATCTAGAAGAGGAGATCTACATGAAGCAACCTGAAGGCTTTATGGCGAAGGGTAAGAAAGAACTGGTATGCAAGCTGAAGAAGTCTCTGTATGGGTTAAAACAGTCACCAAGGACGTGGTATCAGAAATTTGATACCTATATACGGGGACTTGGCTTCACCAGAAGCAAAGAGGATCATTGTGTTTATTTTAAATTAATTGGTGACCGTGTTATTTATTTGGTCTTGTATGTAGATTATATGTTGTTGATTGGAAATGACAGAGAACTTATCCAAGTTTATAAGACCCAACTGTTCTCCAAATTTGACATGAAGGATCTTGGTGCTGCAAACTATATTTTGGGCATGGAAATTAAGAGAGATCGGGCAAAGAGGAAGCTCTAGTTAAACCAGAAGAAGTATGTCGAGACTATATTGCAGAGGTTCAATATGCAGGATAGTAAACCGGTGAATGCTCCTATTCCTGTAGGTGTAAAGTTGTCTGCTGAACAGTGTCCCAAGACACAAGAAGAAGAGGAGGATATGTCATGTGTTCCATATGCAAGTGCAGTGGGTAGCCTGATGTATGCAATGGTCTGTACTAGACCAGACATTGCATATGCAGTGGGAGTATTGTGCAGGTTTATGTCAAGCCCAGGGAAGGAGCATTGGACAGCAGTGAAGTGGGTTTTCAGATATTTACGTGGCACTAGTGATTATGGCTTGTGCTACCAGGGAAGACCAGGATTGGAAAGAATGTTGAACATTCGTGGTTTTTTTGATGCAGACTGGGCTGGAGATCTGGACCAAAGATCTACAAGTGGGTATGTGTTTAGCCTATTTGTAGGCACAGTCAGTTGGATGAGTAAAAGACAGTCTGTAGTGGCTCTTTCAACTATGGAGGCAGAATACATGGTAGCCACTCATGCAAGAAAGGAGGTATTTTCGTTGCAGAGATTGTGTTCAAGTATGGGGTTGGTACAGCAAGCTATAAGGATAGACTGTGATAGTCAAAGTGCAATTTTCTTGGCTAAGAACCCTGCTTATCATTCAAAGACAAAGCACATTGATGTTCAATATCACTTTGTTAGAGATATGGTTGAGGCTAAAAGGGTGTTGCTAGTAAAGGTGGACACTTTGAAGAATGTTGCAGATGCATTGACGAAGTCTGTGAGCACTTAGAAGTTTTCTTGGTGTAGAGAAAAAATGGGTGTTGAAGAATTGGGCCAATGAATAAGCTCTCCTGTGGCCCCCTATGGAAATAAAACAACGAGTGGGAGAATGTTGGGTATGTGTTATATTCTTTCCACGACTAATCACTTCTTCAGGCGAAAATTTTTTGGTCCTTAATTTCTGGTGGACGGTCCGCGCCCATGGTTTTGTGCATGGTTTTGCACATGGTTTTAGGGTACGATGGTTTTCGGCACCTGGTATTTTGTAGATCTATTCAAGGGAACTACGATTATGATCTAATCCAGGGTTAATGGATTATGGTTTATGTATGCTTCAACATGTATATATATGTCTTGTAACACTAAAAGGAATATAATTAAATATCAAGTTGGTCATCCTGATTTGGGATCTAGGGGAAAATATCTGTGTTTATCTATTTTATGTTTTATGCTCTCGCTATTGTTTATTTTCTGTTATAAGATTCGTGTGTAGATAATTTCTGTTCAGGGTTAAAACCTACAATTTTCCTATGTTTATTGCGCAGTCCTATTCAATTAGGTGAATGTATCTCTACATGTGTCACAAATGTCTATTTATAACATAATTCGCTAAAGAATCAGTTAAGGTGTTCAAGTTTTTGGAAATGTGTTGATATTGAATGAAATCAAAATGCCTTTCCAAAAGTCAAACCCTTAAGAACAAACGATGCAGTGTTGGATTTCTCACAGTATAAACACTAGTAAGATGCAATACCACAAGTTTTGACTCTAACCAAATAATGATGTGGTTAATACCAAATGAAATGGCATCAGAGAGAAATTTGATCAATGCGTTATACTCAGCAATATTGTTTGTAGATCGACTGATACAAATCCATTGAAAAATCATTAACTCGTTGTTCAAAGTGAAAATGGCCCACACTGCAGAGGATATATTCTGCGTACTACGACTAGCACCATCAGCATACCCAACAAAAGGTTCCAAAGATTGAGACATCTGCGACGAAACGTAAGTGGATTACTAACTTCAAGAAAACTCTAAAGATCAAATTAAGACAGTAAATGAAAATCAAAAACATATTTATACAATATAATACAAAAAATTACTATGATCATGATTAAGCATAGTAACATTTCAAATAAAACCCATTTCGGGGTTGCGCCAATGAAATTCCATCGTAATCTACCAACTCATGGGCACCCTTAGCAAGAACTCTTTTGAAAATATAGGGGCCATGCCATAATGGCAAAAATTCCCCTGTACTTATTACATCAGCTTCTTGATCATAAGGAATGACCAAGTTTCCCTCTGAGAAAATGCGAGGTTGGACATGCTTGTCATATTTCACCTTTATACATCTCTTATGTGATTCGTTGGCCAATTGGGCTTCACGACGCGTTTCATTAAGATGGATTAGGTTAAAAAGACACACTTATTCAGCAGAGGTGTCAGGTAACAATTTGATTGTGAGTTTTAACGATGATATTTCACATTGGATTGGCAAGATAGCTTCCAGACCATACACCAATTGAAAGGGGGTAAATCTGGTTGCGTTTCTCACCGAGGTTCAGTACACCCACAAAGCCGAGTACAAGATTAAATTCCAGTTTCATTTATGAAATCCTATCATTCATTGAAGCATTCGTTTAATAATCTTGTTAATCGCTTCAACTTGTCCATTTGATTGTGGATAATAAGGAGTAGAACTATCATGTGACAGTCCTAACTTGGTAGTCAACTCATTCATCATATGGTTGTGAAAATGTGAACCATGATCTGTGACTATAGCCTGTGGGACCCTAAACCATGAAATGACATGATTAAAGAAAAACAATGTAGTTGTTTGTCCTATGTTTTTGAATGTAGGCATCTCTTAGGCCTACTTGGTAAAGTATTCTACTGCGAAAATAATATAACCATGCCTCCCAGATGAAGGAGGGTTACAAGTCATGAAGTCTATTCCCCATTTTGAAAATGTTCCCACAGAGACAAAAAGATGCATTGGCGCTGGTGATTTGAGGATTTTACTATCAAATATTTGGCATGCATGACAACTTCTGACCACGAGGATGTAGTTGCAAAATATGGTAGGCCAAAAGTAATCGGCACAGAGTATCTTCTGCGCGGTAGCGTATCCAGAAAAATGTGCACCACAAGCCCCAGCATGACAATCATTTAAAACCTTTCGACCTCCTTATGAGTCAGGCACCTACTTAAAATGGTATCAACACCACGACGATAAAGTCTATCACTGACAATCAGATAATATTTGGATTAGTATCGAATACGTCGCTGGTTAGAGCCAAAGGTATTAGGCTTAAAAGTCTAGGCCTGGAGATAAATGATAAAATCCTCATACCAAGGATTAGATGATCCATTCAGAAACAGAGACTCATAATGAATAGATGGTTCCGACGTAGTAGCAGTACTATTAGAGGGAAGGTCACAAATAAGCTCGACCAAAACTAATGACTTTTTCAACTTGGATTTGATGAATTCCAAATCAAATTCCTGCAAAATGTCAATCAATTTTGAATATTCCCCCCCTAGAAATTGACATGATAAGATGTAAGTCATGGGGTTGCAACCCAAAATGACAATGGTCTTTCGGAACAGGATATAATGGCAAAATCTTTGGACAACTTGAACGACTTCCAAGGCAAGCTTTTCTATGTACGAATACTTCACTTCCGTATCATTGAGATTACGACTCAAATAATAGATCGGATGTTCTATCCCATTTTCTACTTGGACCAATACCATAGCAATGGTCATATCAGTCGCGATGATATATAGGAAATAATCACTCTCAGAATTGGGGGGATACATTAATGACACCCAGACAATTGTATCCTTGGCAGCATCAAAATAACCTTGCACAACTTGGTCCTAATGGAAGGGAATCCCATTTTTCAAGAGCTGAGTAAATCCTTTATCCATTTCGGCGTAGTTGGGTATGAACCTCCTTAGGAATTTAGCCTTTCCCTGAAGTTTCTGTAACTAAAGTAAATTTGATGGCATAGGCAAATCAAGAATGACCTACACCTTCAATGGGTAGATTCAAATTCCTTATTTTGAGACGACTAATCCTAGCAAATGACCAGAACCAAAACAAAACACAAATTTATGTGGATTGAGGCATATTTTGTAGTGTCGACAACGTGAAAAGATAGTTGTAAAATGCATCGGGTGATTAGTCTGGTTTCATGAATGCACGGGTAAATCGTCTAGATAGGGTTGAACAATGTGATTGATGTCATTGAAAGCATAATCCATTGCTCTATGAAAAATTTCCCCAACATTATTTAAACCAAACGAAGTTTCTAATAAGCGAATGTGCCCCAGGGATAGATGAATGTTGTCTTATATTGGTCCTCTAGGTTGATATTGATTTTATTGTAGCCGGAAAAGCCATCCATGAATGAAAAGATTTCGCATCCAGCACAATCGTCAATAATATGGTCGATAAAGGGAGTAGGATAGTTGTCTTTTGGACACGCAAGATTGACATCCCAATAATCGACACACATTATGATGGTTCCTTGTTTTTTCATAATAGGAACGATGTTGGAAACCCACTCAGTTAGCAGAACAGGGTAAATGAAACCAACACGCAAAAGTTTTTCAACTTCTACTTTAATGGCAACAACCTTCTTTCGATGAACAAGACGAAGGCATTGATGCACCAATTTGACATCAGGGTACATATTAATAGTGTGTTCAACGATACTAGTATATATGCCTGGAATTTCCTCGTAAGACCAAGAAAATACATCACAAAATTCACGAAAAATAGAGCGATATGTTTCGAGTTCTGATGGAGAACAAGACACGCTGACATGAATTTTTTCTACCATGTCAGGTTTGGTCGAAATATCGATAGAAATGGTTTCTTCAATATTTTATAAATTTCACTCGGATTCAATTGCCTTAATAGGAAAAGAATTCGAAAAGAACATTTTGATCGATGGCTAATATAGTTCACTAAGATTATCTTCTTAGTAATCCTGAAGATGGGAATGATGATGATGATCTTTCCATGGTTCTTCTTCTGACATCATAGATTCCAAAATATTCTCATCTATCAATAAATTTGAGGAAAAGGGATCAGATGTAGTACCAACATCCAATGAACGTTCAACCCAAACGACCAGCAGCAATGATTTCGGATTCAGTACCCAAGATATGTATATTGATTTCTATGCCATCTCAATTGGGTTGGGCGGCAGAAACTCATCCAACATAACAACTTCAGAATCACCTGTACTCTTCCTTAAGCCAGATGGAGTGGAAGAGATCATGTAGAAGGTCTCTATGCTTGAAATTTCTACCAACGTCATAGGTAGCGGTAATGCAAAGGTTCCCATGAGAGTGGAATCCTTTAAGAGTCCTACAACAATTTTTTGAAGTGCTAGTTGGGGTGTGTGAAATAACAAAATACTTCCAGTTACTTGGGAACTAGAGCCAAAGAAGGATAGATGATTGATGACTGTGATAACACCTTCATGTGGAAAGGTGATCATTATAAAATATGTAGAGACGATCGCAGTCATAGCAGATATCCATGGCCTTCCGAGTAAAATTTTGTAATCAAGGGGTCTGTCAATGACCTCAACTTCAACATTCACTATTTTCCCCCCTAGTTCAACATGCAAGTTATTAATAATACCACAAGGCTTATATGCATGTTCGTCGAAAGCTTTCAATGTCATTGGAAATTGAGATAGGCGCAGTGAGCCAAGTGACTTCCAGCATTTTAGAGACATAATTCACGTAGATTTTCCCTCATCAGTAATAGTACAATCAAAAATGTGATTGAGAACATTTACTTGAATGGAGAATGCCAATTCTGCTGGTAATTGCAGCACATAGCCTGTATGATTAAAGACTACGAGATTAGAATTAGTCGGATCAATTCCACCAATTGTCGACAATAAATCTTGCTTCTAGGAGGGAAAATTTTGAACCACCTCAAGCACTAACATAGCTGAAGGGGATTGAGGCAAATATTCAACTATATTATAATTTTAAGGAGCTCTGGCTCGAGGATTAAATGTCAATTTATGAACGACTCCCTTTGGTAGCTTGATTTTCAATTCAGGAATAGAAGTTGGCGGTATCGATTCCGTAGATGGATTCGTGGTTGAGTTAGTAGGTTGATCAGTAGCCTTAATACCATAATATTTATTACGCATTGACACCAAAACATCATTCTATGGATTTGTGATAGACAACATAAGCACTTGTGAACTAGAAGTTGGATCCGTAGCAACCAAATTTGTGTCTGGATTAAGAAATGGGTCTATCAACACAGCTGATGCACGCAAAGTCTTAACCATTTTTTAGACTTTAGAGTGGTGAGTAAAATACCTAAAAAGGTGTTCCTCATTACATATTATGCATGGATAACAAGTTTTTCTATTTCCAAATGATCTTTCCTGCGGGGTAGAAGTTTTATTTTTCTTTGATTTCCCCTTTTTCTTAATTCTGGGTTGCTTGTCACTTTTTCCCTTGTCAAATGACATGGCATGGATTTATAAAGAAGGCATAGGATTAGATGCAGTAGAATGATGTGTGCTTGTAGTACCGATCAGACCTTCACCAACATGACTGTTCTTGGATGGAGGAGGAACAATAAAATTAGATCGTGGCATGTTGGGAATTTTCTCATAGAGCGTGCCAGACTGAGTATAAATCAAGTCTAAATATCAGGCACAAGCAATGACCTTCTCTTTAGTGAATACACCACCCTTAGCCACATCCTCAGTTATAGATGGTAATAGGGACTTAATGAACCACTCAGCAAGGAGCTGGTCAGGAAAAAATGTCTTAACCATTCTACGACGACGATGCCACTCATGAATATGATTAGAAATGTGAGTAGCATTGGTATGTTTAAAATTAGTCAAGAGTTCTGTTCCAGTTTCATGTCATATGGGTAACTGGAAGTGGGTCAAGAAGACAGTATCTAGGGTAGTGAAATTATCGAAACTCAATGTACCATTTCTCAGCCGAACCTGTAAGCGTACGCTGGAAAAGACGTAGGCGAGCAGAGTCATCATTTAGGGAGTTAGATGAACACCACAAATGATAAGTCATAAGTTGAGTCGACAGGTCTTCCCCAGGTTTTACATTGAACTTAAGAGTATCCGAGGGTAATTTATGAGGTATCACCAGCCACCAAGGAGCATAGTTGATTGGATTGTTGGTGAGCAGGTTTAAATCTGGTAACTCTAAAGTTGCAAAAAGGGAAACTGTCTATTTAAGTCAGATTGAGCATAGCCATGGTATTATGGAATTTCTTAGGAAACAGGCCTTTGAGCACTAGCATAAGGAATATGTTGTTGGTAACCCAGATAGGTGTTGTTGTGAAAAGAAAACGCTTGAGGATTCCGTTAAGCAAAACCCGGGTACGCTACTTGTTCAAATTAAGGTTGCGGAATTTTTTCATGTGGCTACCAAGGGGTGTGCCCACCAATATTATAACCCAAACTAGGATAGCTTGGATTCAGTTGAGGATAGGTATAACCTGGTTGTGGTTGTCACATCCCATAATCTGGTATTCTAGCTTGTGAATAAATAATTCCAGATATAGGTGGTTTTTGTAAAATAGCTGAAGGAGTTGGGGTCTGAGGGCCCAATACTTGAGGGTATTGGGTGGAAGGACCCACTTGAGAAGGTTGAGGAAAAAAAATTTGTGCCTGTAACAGCGATAAAAATGTAGTAACAAGTGGAGTTAAATTGGGTGCAACAGGTTGAACTGGTTGATACGATTGTACAACTGGTTGTGGTTGTGTTATCACTAAAAAAATGAAGCATCATTTGACAAAGTAATATAGGTTCATGTGTCAAAGGTAGGGTTGTAGGATTCATTTTTTATTACTTAGTCAAGGAAAATTTTAGATTTTTCTTATTTAAGCTTATCGTAAGGTCCAAACCCACTCACTTTCAAACCCCTTCATGTCACATCATTCATAATTTTCTGACAATTTTCAATTATGAGGTTTTAAAACCAAAATGGTGGTTTTAGCCAAGAAACCACAGTTTCGTAGCGAAATACACTGAAAAATTACACTTATTCGCTACGAAACCGCTGCTACTTTCGTAGCGAAAACATCCAGATTTACACTAAACAAGCTATGAAAGTGTGGTTTCCTGTCTGTCTTGTCAAATTAGCTGTTTTGGTGTCAAAATATCATTGAGAAAGGGTAATTTAGATACCATTTGATTCATTGAGGGATAATATCAAGGTACATGGTCAGGTTTGAAGTCATCATCACCATTTTAGGCATGTATGAGTCATCATTGTGTTATGAGTGGACATCAAACTTCAAAATATTTCCTAATTCAGTCATTTCTCATTCCTCATTCCTTCTTCGTGTGATATTGAGCTTTGGAGAGCTATTTCATTGAGCCAAAGTTGTGGTTGGTGTTTTCAAAGGTTCACAAAGATCACTTACCAAGCGAGGTTGAGAAGGCATTAAAGAAGCCATGGCAGAAAAAAGAAGGAAAAATAAGGGTGGCCAATATTTGAGATATGAACCAGCAGATATGAACCAGTAGATATGAATCTGATCAATGAAGACCCAACAGCTGTAGAAGTCTTAATAAGGATCAGGTTAAAGACCTCCAGGAATAGCTTGAACTAATCCATGAGGAGTTGGAGAAAAAAGGCCTTAAAATGACAGCAATTGAGGAGCCAATTACTCAAATCATCATCAATGAGGAAGAAACACCTCAAGAAGCATAGTGTGAGCTATTTTATGATTTTTAAGGTTAATGGCATGCTAGAAACTAAGCTTTTACACCTAGAAATTTCATTTTTGAGGTTACACAGAAATATGGAATTTTCACTATTTTCAGCAGTTTCATAGCGTTCCTGGGCTTGAAGAACAAGAAAACGCTATGAAACTACTGTAGCTTTCCTTTTTGAATTTTGAACCAGTTTTTGGAGCTTACAAGAAGTGAAAATGGTATGGAAGATGTATTAAGGCATAATGAACATCATGCAGGAGAGAAGAATTAGAAAGATTGATGGCAAAAGGCATTTTTGTAACGCTACGAAACTATCATACTTTCGTAGCGTACTGTTTTGAAGCTATATGAGCAGGTTTTTGCATAGTTATGGATAGGTGGACACTTTCTAAGGTTCAAGGGATATTGCCAGCAGTCATCCAAGACTTAAAGACCACGTGATGAAGCCAACTCATCAACCAAACCCCTCGTTGAAGATAAGGACTAGTTTTCCTAAAAAACAGAGTGTGTTTCTTGTTTTAGAGGAGGTCAATTAAGATGTCATGTAGTGATGAGTCCTATCACACCCTATTCGAACATGTGAAGGAATAGTTGTCAAAGATGTAATTTTTATTGGGAGATAAGGTTGTTAATGTAATAATGAACAGTTTGAGTCCTATTAGGAAAAGGACTATCAAGTAGGATAACTATCAATTTCTCATTAAAATAAATGTTTTATTTTTATGCAAGGTGTCAATAGGGTAAATTCAATGAATCTAGATAAGAGGAAGATCATCTCATCATGTAACAAGTCTATTAAAGGGCAGAGATTTGAATTTGTTAAGGGTTGGAGATTTTTTGGCAATATTGCAGCTTTATGTAAATTGACTATTTTCAGTAATACAAAGACCTTTTTCTTAACCAGCCTGAGATTCTGATTGAGTTTTTAGTGCCTATCTTATCTATATCTTTTATGCATACCATTTTCAATGGTTTTCATTTTTAATACTCAGAATTCATTCATGTAATGCTCTGAATTCCTTTATAGATGAATTGACTGTGTGATTTCCTGTTTCATGTGTGTGTACTTCTACTAAAAACTCTTACCTACCTCAGCTTCCATGTTCAGTGAACTTACTACTAAATCACTGACATTGTTGACTCCATAAGCCCAATGTTTGTAGACTGATACTATTTTCAACCTATACACATCACAAGCAATTTGTTTTCCAAGTAGAGTTAGCCATCTAAATCTATCTTTATCAAATATCATTAACCCTTTGAGAGAACCCTCTCAGATTGAAGAGGCTAAGCTTTAGTCACAAGATTGGTTTGAAACAGTTACATGAATTTTTCTGGTTAGTAGCCTATCATGTGCAATTTTGTGATAACATTTTGGTGCGTCTCGTGGGAGCCTAAAGATTATACTTTCCTGAAATTTTGAAGCTAAAATTTTGAAGGTAGCAGGAGCTCAGGAAGCTGTTCGAGGCTCCATATACCTTGGTGACTCCATTCAAAATTCATATGTTCAAAGGTGGCTTCGAGAAGGAGATACACGAGGAGTAATGCTAACCCAGATCCACCTACCATTATGGACAATCCAAACACCATCTCCAGAGGTAGTCAAGCATTTTTGCAATATCACGTACTCCATTACATACAAAATCATTGTCCTCAGAATTTTTAAGAAGTCCCGAAGATAAAATATTTGAAGATAAAATTTAGAAAGTCTTGTTTAGGTCTGAAAGTGAAAAAGAATTAACCGAAATTGTCTTATATGTACATAGGAGAGGTATTGATACCTCAGCCTTAGTGACAAAAAAAGATAAATAAGATTTTTGGGAGGTAGTCACTTCAGAGTTACTATTAAATTCTTTGGATAGGTTGAAGGAGCTTGACCCTTTTGAAATTTTGTTAAGAAATAAATTTGGTTTTCCTCTTCCTGATTGGAGTTCAATTATCCATGGATAACAAAGACCAAACAACCCTCCTCCTAACAGTTCCTCTTCCTTTACTACTGTTGTCCCTAAAAATACCACAGTCCCATTCATCATGGCAGGAAATGTGCCTCCTCCACCTACTGCACCTACTAGGTATGCTCCTCTTTCCCTTTCAGTTTTCTTAAATTCCCTTCCTATAAAATATTCTACTAGAATCAAAACTTGGGGAAGTGATGAAGAGATTATAGTTGAAGATCATGTAGACCAGTTTAAGAACTTTATAGACAGGGAGGAGGCTGACAATGAGGATGTAAATATGAGATTGTTTTCTCATAGCTTTACTGGTGAAGTTAGGAAGTGGTTCAAAGCCCTTACTCCTGGAAGCCTGCATAATTGGAATGAATTTGAAGATAGCTTCTTGAGGAAGTGGGGAAATCGAACCAATCCTGTACAAGCCCTCAATGAGTATAATAGTTTGAAAAGATATGTTGATGAAACTATTCAAAACTTTTCAAAGATATTTAACAAAGTGTATGACTCAATCCCTACCCATCTCAAGCCCCCTCGAGGAGCAGCTCAGCTGAGATATGCCGAAGCTTTTGATTATGACTTTTCTATACTGCTGAGAGAGAGAGAATCTCCTTAACTTGCTAAAATGAAAAATGATGTAGTGAAGGTGGAGATTAATATGATAGCAGCAAAAAATTCCAAGATGGGTAAGGCTAAGTTGAAAGAATAAGATAAGCCTTCCACCTCTGATGACAAATTTGACTCCATGATGAAAATAATGGAAAAAATAATGGATAGGCTTTCCCTTGGTAATGCCTCTACTCCTCCTGCACAACATGAGCCTTAGTTTAGAAATCCTCAATTAATAAGACCTAAAAACCAACAAAGGCCAAGGGAAAACATAATCAACCACCTGACCCTCAAGTAAAGCCTCATTTTCAGAAAAACTTCGTTGATGAAGAAGATCAGCTTGAAATACAAGAAGACTCAATTCATTGCTTAGATGAGAAAATGTCAGGGATGTTTTTAAGTAAGGAGGAACATGATGAATTGGACCATGAAGTGAATAACGGTGAGGAACCATCTAATTATTTTAAAGGGTATCAACATGCAATCTTTGAGATGCAGAAAAAATACAACCTCAGAAACAAAAATGTGCCAATTACTAAAAACAAAGAACAACCCAAGAAAGATGCCCCCAAGGCTGTTGAGGTTAGGAAAGAAACACCACCTCCTCCTCTTGTTAAAGAGACTGAAAAATCTGCTTCTGTTTTTATTTTGGACAATGAGATCTTAAGATCAAAATTCCAGTACCTTTTGGAGAAATTATTAAGGTGAATGAATACAAAATTAGGATTGTGAAAATGTTGAATTCACAACAAGAAGTTGTTGATATCCTAAATATTCAAGAATATCATCCAACCATATAATTGGGTCCAAGATTAGAGATGATAAAAATGAGGAGTTACCTCCTTTTTATGTTAGCCTTAGCATTCATGACATGACATTGTATAATGCCATGTTGAATACAGGAGCCTCTCATAATCTTATGCCCAAAGTAATCATGGAGAGGATGGGGTTAGAAATTACTAGACCATTTAAGGATTTGTTTTCATTTCATTCAAAAAGAGTTCAATGCATTGGTTTAATTAAATATGTTGTTGTTGGTATTACACAAGTCCCTGCCAAGATAGTGGTCATGGACATTGTGGTAGTAGACATTCCACCAAAGTTTGGCGTGTTGTGTTAGGTCCCTATATTACTAGTATAGTCCCTTATTGTTATTAGTGTAACCCCCTTATTGTTATTATTGTACCCTTGTAACCCCCATTTTGTTATTATTGTGCCCTTAAATTATTATTGTTAGGTCGGCTAGGATTACACTGTGGCCCACTAGGATTACATTATGGCCCCATGGACTCCTATATATAGAAAGGAGGTTTTGTAAATTGTATCATCCAAGAATTGTTCATTCATGTAATGTATTGGAGGTTGCCCCCTCGAAGTGACTTATTTCTAAGGCGTTGATATCTCTTTTCTTCTCTTTTTGGAGCTGGTTTCACAACATTTGGTATCAGAGGTTTGGATTCTAGGATTTCGCTGCTCCAAACAGGTCATCGTGGCATTTTCGCTATAACTTTTTTTATATGAAGTTTCAGAAGCTGAAATTTTTAGGGTGCGAATCTAAAATCCTAAGGAATATTTTCTAAAAATTTCAGAGCTTGGTTCGCAATATTTTCGGAGATATGATCTGTGGAAATTAGGTCTTTTTTCAGGCTCCTAAACAGGTCATCGTGGCATTTGCGCTATACCTTTTTTTTCTACTGAGGTTCAGAATTTGAAATTTTTAGGGTGCAAAGCTGAAATCCCAAGGAAACTCATCAAAACATTTCAGAGCTTGGTTCACAATATTTTTGGAGATATGATCTGTGGAAGGTAGTGCTTTTTCAGGCTCCTGAATTTCATCTCAAAGAGGTGATTGTGGGAAAATATTCATAACTCTCTCTCTGAGCATCGGATTGGAGTGTCGTAAAAAGTGGTCGCAAGTAAACGGACTATAATTTCTTGGCTATCAATTTTAGAGTTGAAGGACGAAACAGTGACACGTGGCAAGTCGTACAAGTTCTCTCTACTGAACCAGTCCATAATTAGGTCATTGTGGGAGATTGGACACAACTTTGTCTTGGAGAATCCAAATCAGGTCAGACCTGTGGCATTCAAAAGATACTTTAGAGGGATACATTTGTACTGAAATTCAAATATTGAAATGCTTAAATCACAGAGATAATCCAATTTCAATATGAAGCTCCTCAAAAGCAAGAAAAAGGTGTGCATTTGTTTTTCGAATTGCATAAGTCTTGTTTGAAGAATCAATTTGAATTGATTCCAAGGGCATATTGTAGAATAGATACCAGTATTGGGTTCTAAAAGATGCCCCATAAAAATAATTCAACACCCATTAAGCTTTCAAAAGGCTCTACTATGACTCATGAAGATGAAGAATTGCAACATGATCTATCAAAATTACAAGAGCAAGTGCAAGAAATTTCACTCTCACAAAGAGCAAAAAAAAATGAAATGGAAGTTTTGAAGAATGGCATGGAAGCGAAGATGGACGGTATGAAGAAAGGCGTGGAAGCTAAGATGGATGGCATGGAAGTAGGCATGGAAGCTAAGATGGATGACATGAAAGAAAACATGGAAAACATGAAGAATGATCTAAAAGCAGACATCGAAAGTTTGACAAAGTTGATACAAGAAATGTTTCCTAATGGTGAAAAGATAGTAGAAGAACCTCATGATGAGAACAAAATTGCACTAGTAGAAGAACCTCATGATGAAAAGATAGTAGAAGAACCATTGGTCGTGGGATCGGTTGAACTGGCCCCATCTGCAGTGCACCAGGGCTTTTCTGTTGAGAGTGGACCCCATAACCCTCATGTTCTTCTGGTTTCTTCAGATTCTTCAGACTTGGAGAGAGATTCTCCTGTCCCTGTACTTCAAGAAGTTTCTCCTCCGCCTCCCAAGATGGAGGCTACGGAGGATATTCCTCCCGCCTTCGAGATGGAGGTCATGGAGGAGGCTTCTGCTTTCGTAACATCAGGGGAAGACCTTCGCATCTCGATGGTAGCCCCTCCGAGTAGTTTGGTCGCTTCCTTTGATTGGAATCGATTTGCAGGATTTCGCCTTCCGTCTTATGTGCCTTTCGAGATCACAGTACAGGCTCTTGGTCTGGTTGTACCCAGTACCATTATAGACGAAGGTGCGTCCGTTAGTATTCTGTCTTCAACTACCTGGCAAGCTTTCGGTTCGCCACCGCTTGCGCCTGTTACGCAGAATCTGTTGACATTCAATAGAAGGACGAGTCAACCGTTGGGGATCCTTCCAAGGTTACCTGTTACTTTGGGAGGCAAAACCGTCCATATGGACGTGATGGTTGTTCCAGGCCCCTTGGATTTCAATCTTCTCCTGGGGCGAGATTACACTTATGCCATGGGAGCGCTCGTCTCCTCCCTCTTTCGTGTGGCCTGTTTTCCACATGAAGGAAGGATCGTGACCATTGATCAGCTGTCGTTCTTTGGTCCTAATGTGGCAACTGGTCCACCATCACCCCCTCCGGGTTTTTATCCACCCGTTGTATCTGCTCCACCGCAAGTCAACTATGTGGCTACTTACCCCGTGCCTGTGCTCAGTGATGATGCCGTTGTGCATAATGTGCTGGGGGCATTGGGTCCTGACTTCCAGGATGTTTTCCTTCCATCAGGAGTGGAACTCTTGGAAGCACCGCCTTCTTGTTCATTTTGATGTAAGTCGGTTGGAGCGCGGTTTCCTCCCTGGGTCAAGCTCTTTAAAAAATGAAACTAGGATCTCGGAGCAGAGTTCCTTGTCTTGTGTCAAGCTCCTTAAAAAATGAAACAAGGTCGTCGGAGCAGAGTTCCTTGTCTTGTGTCAAGCTCCTTAAAAAATGAAACAAGGTTTGTCGGAGCACAGTTCCTGGTCTTGTGTCAAGCTCCCTAAACCATGAAACAAGGTGTTTGAGGATAGTTCTTTTAATGTGTCAACCTCGTTAAAATAA